>JAVYIG010006497.1:0-117018 GCA_035222895.1 Strongylocentrotus droebachiensis
GGGGGTCTTTTCTGTATACGGTGTCGTTTAATTGCAATGACGTACTTCGTCATTTACTCTTAATTATTTTGAAGTCAATGGACTTGAAGCAGTCTTGTACGCAGTGTGTGCATCATATCGTTCTTGTTTTCACGAAGTGACGGTAGTGAGGAAAATCGTCATGCAAAGTGAATGCAATTTCGTTTCACTACCGTCACTTCGTGAAAACAGCGACGATATTTTCTGTTTGAAGCCAGGAGGGACATTGACTCAGTATTGGGAGTACAGTGAAACCTGTGTATAAAGACCGCTCAAGGGAACATGAAAAGTGGTCTTTATAGGCAGGTGGTCTCTAAGTACAGGCTCCTTTTACATGTTTCAATGAGAAATCATATTCAAGGGAAACAAAAAATGTGGACTTTCTGTACAGGTGGTCGCTAAAGCAGGTTTGACTGTATATGAATCAGTGCCCTTCTGGCTCCTAGGAGACCTTAAATGTGTAGAAACCTACAACACATTGTGTGCTGTAACTTGTTTTTCATTGTGGTAATTTAGCCATCTACACTTCAGTTACATCATGACACGGATAATAAGCACGGACAGAAGAACAGCAAGTGACACCAGTTTCAGGCCCAATCTGTTGTAGTGGGTCATTGACTTAATCCCTTTGATTTAATCCCCTTGGATCACCTGTGTGGTCATGTCATGCCTGAATGTCATCAGCAAAGCAAAATTCAAGACTACCTGTCAAATACATTCCCAATTTTACATAACATGCACTGTAGGCAGATAATGGTCATGATAAATTCAGTTAGAGTCATTGGAAAAATTATAATGTTTATTATCTGTTGGAACCAGAAAGGAGAGAGAGAGAGAGAGAGCGAGAGGTGGAGAAAGAGAGAGAGAGAGAGAGAGAGAGAGAGAGAGAGAAAGAGAGAGAGAGAGGAAGGAGTTCATATTTTGGATGGGACATAGATTTGCTATCTTCATGAGATGTAAAGTTAGATATTTAAAAAGGTAACAAAGTTGCGAAAGCTAATTTGAATAATTGTTGTAAATGAGCATTCAAGTTGCACAGTTTTTGTCTCGCCTGCGTAGCAAAAAAGCGAGACATAGGCGCCGCTTTTCCGGTGACGGCGGCGACGGCGTCAACATCAAAAACTTAACCTAGGGTTAAGTTTTTGAATTTTTGATATAATTTTGAAAGTATAAGTTCTTAGTCAATGAAACTTGCACTATAGGATTATCAAGTATCCCCAATTACGTGAGTAGAATTTCAGGTCACAAAGTCAAGGTCAAAGGTCAATTCAGGTCAACAGACTTGGACTATGTTTAGTTTTTGATATAATTTTGAAAGTTTAAGTTCTTAGTCAATGAAACTTGAACTATAGGTTTATCAAGTATCCCCAATCATGTGAGTAGTCTTTCAGGTCACTTAGTTAAGGTCAAATGTCATTTTAGGTCAACAAACTTAGACTTTGTTTTGGCATCAACATCAAGATTTTGATTTTTTTTAGCATATTTTCAAAATTGATTGTTCAAATTCCATGAAACTTGTACTCAAGGGTTATCAAGTATCACAAATCATATGACACAAATTCCAGGTCACAAGGTCCAGTGTCAGTAGACTTGGATTATGTTTTCACAACTTAATATGAGAATTAATATTTTGTTTAATTAATTTGTTCATATTTCATTCAAGTTATCGATCGTGGTACATTTAATAGTAAATAATTCTTCTGATGATTCTTTGTAAATATTCACTTCAAAATGCTGATTATATACAGAGGATTTCAATTTTGGGGGCCTGCTAATGGGCCACCCTGCTAATAAATAATGTCCCAACCTCAATTTTTCATCATATCAAATTGCATAATGCAGACCGCCGAGAGTGTTTCCCTTGTTTTCTTAATGCCATACTTTCTTGTTAATGAAATAAGTTGATTAGACAGAGACTTTACAGTAAGGCACATATTTTATCTCACAAAGAAAAACATGGCAATTCCTAGTCTACACATATTGTTCAACACTCCAATTCTTTGGCAATACATATCTGCCGTCCATGGCATGAAAGAGGTTAAGATATTTCATCTTACTTCCGAGTCCCTCCATTAGAACATAAATCTTCATGTCCTGTGCTAGCTTACAATTTATGATGCATCACGTGCTGTCTTAGTATCCCAGGTGAACTCATTACCAATCATGTTAATTGTGAATGTTCCCATCCATCGCTAGGAAACAGCGGATGTTGTTAAGGACGTGTTACATAATGTTTTTTTCCAAAGTATTGCAAAAGCACCTTGCATAGCTACAGTACATTTAAAAAATACAAGTAGTTCAACATAGGCCACTTCTGTTCAAGTATTCGTATCATAGATATGTTGCTGCATGTACAACTGTAGAATTAGAGGATCCAGTGAACTCCATATCTTATATTTATGCCGTGCTTAAAGTATTTGAAGGGATGTGCTAAAATATATATCCTATTAATCCACATTTTTAAAGGTAGTTGATGCACCATATGTGAATGTGTCTTCATAGTGTATAAGTAGTAATGATAGCACATATAATAAGACATGTATTCCATTCTTGAATTTCTTGTATAATAGTGCTTATGACATGATATATCATCCCTATGTGCTTCCAAAGAACTTTGTAAATATCAGTGGAACAAACTATGAAGATAAGATTCATGACAGCCAGGGTATCATAATTATAAACATCTGCTACGATCAGAATGCAATATTTCCATGATTTGCCCTAAATTATGACAGGATCTGCCTTAGCGGCAAGAAATGTTACATATTGTTTTTGTAAATAATGTGTTATTCAGTGTGAAATGTATCCTAGGTTCACTAGTATCAAGTTAATCGCCCTCTGGGAAACTTCAGTAATTTATCATTATAACATTCTCTTTGAGGCGTATCGTTTGAACTCAAAGGGAAAATATATTGTTGCATTGATGGGATGACAGTTTACAAATTTGTTTTCATGTGCAAAACGTGAAAAAGCATGATGTAAATTTTGACATTTTTAGAATTATCCATTAAAATAGCTTTTGATGAAAATCTAAAGAAGGAGGGGCTTTATTGGGCTTTGGGTTGAAAGCTGACAAATTTGAAGTCGGATGTCTTGCAAAGAAAACTGAGTGTGAAAAGCATAATGTGTTTTTTGAACCACATGAATTTGTTAAACCTCTTTCTTCACACTGTTGATGATGACAGGTAATACTGTGATGTAAAAACCAATGGGGAAAAATCACTGCTGCAATCTTGATTGCATCTGAAACAGCGTGTTTCCACAGAAAACATCGACACGGTATTTTCCGTGTCATACCGTGTCATACCGTGTCATACCGGGTCAGTTTTCCTGTGGAAACACAAGCGTGTCGGGTCGAGTCGACCGAGATGCGGATTATCAGATCCACCTCTGGGAGGTGGATCTTGACGTGTCGACCCCAACGAACTCCCTGTAAAATCTCTGTGGAAACACACAGCGACAAACCGTGTCTGGCGGAGCATCAGCGCGCGCGAAGCCCTAATCACCACTGCAGCGTGATTGGTTGAAAAATACTCTGAAATACGCGTATACAATAATATGTTTATATACGCGCTGTACGTAACAATGAAAAATGTACGTCACAATAGAATAGCGTGGAATCCTGTGTAGATCTGAATCCACGATCAAGGTCAAAGGTTGAATCTTGACTTCCGATTGACACGGCATTTTCTTGACTTGGAACACGGAATCGGGGCGAATCGGAATGCTGCGCTCTGTGGAAACAGATTGGTTTAATACCGTGTCGCCGCGACACGGTATTTCAATCCGGAAAAGATAATCCGGGTTCCACTTTTTTTTTGTGGAAACACGCTGAAAGATGCAGTTGTTTTTATTTAGAGGTACTTGAACAATCGCTGGATGTACAGACATAAAAGCACTGAGGAAACTTAGTTTCCTCAGTGACTTTGAAGGATGTTATTCATTTGGTTAGTTCCTTTTCCTTTTCATCATCTGACAGGCAAGTTGCATTAAGATGATAAATTGAGATCCTTCTGGAAAGAATAAGAGTGCATGCTAATTGATATGGTATTTTAGCTGTGTCTGTCAAACAATAATTGTGTACTCCTGAACATTTTTTTCATCGATCATACATGTACCAAGCCTGTAAGTTTTGCCATCAGTGCTATCAGCGGATAAAATGATTATTTCTTTTAGAATGAAATTCTTTCCTTGAAGTTTATGGACGTATTATAAAGAGGGATATGATTTGTTTGCGGATTTGCACCTTTGATGGAGATGCATGTACCCACTGTACTGGTACACTACATACTGTATGTATGCATGCACATCCAATATATCTCCACAGTATCAGTTAGGATTGAGATTAGATGTTGTGTGGGGTTAGTTTTATGAGCCACGCCAAGATAACTTTTATGGCGTCATATGCACACTTGCAGGTTCATCATCTTATCTTAGAATATATATGTAGACCATGTAAAGGACCCTGTTATTCCATGAGTTGGATGTAATTGCGAGGAGGTATAATTGATCTGTGGAGGTAATTTATAAGGTGGGATGTGAGTTTACGCAAAATGGAACGTGTTTTTGTGTCTGGAAAGTCCACACGGACCACGCTCCACTCCACACGTGTTGAGGTAAGTGTTTTTTTTATAGCTATTATAAAAGCGACTTAAAAATGTTAAAAATCATCAGAATTTAGTTTGCTCTGTATGTTTAGGATTTCAGAGATATTGCACGTTCAAATACACTCTGAACTATTTCACAAAAGTGACTAGTGAGTAGTTGAGTTGACACACTCATACCTACTTGCAGTAGAATATAGTGTGCATAGAACCAAAGATTACAAATATGTTGGAGAGAGAGAGAGAGAGAGAGAAAGAGAGAGAGAGATAGGAAAGAACAAGAGAGAGAAAACATTTGAACCGTCTTGTTCTACTTTAATCTGTACGTCTGTAAAACATTACATACTTTTTATATATTTCTCTTTTATGTGATGTAGTGTGTACATGCTGTATGTCTGCTTCCTTAATATGTTTCAAACCTAATTTAAAAAAATTGACAAAATTCATGTTTTGCACCCATCTGCCAGGCATTTGATAAAATAATGTAATATCCCATCCCCCCCCCCCCCTCACCCAGGATGTCAAACCAACCACAACAATCTTTATAAATGTAGCATTATCACCTGACTAAACATTTAACAAATGCTTAAATACAATCTTAATTTCATCAACAATAATATCTCAACTAACGTTGTCTCTATCAAGTAGACAATTCCTTGAATGTCAAGGATATAAACTCACATACAATGTGATGTCCTCGCTTTAATAATTCACATTGTTTTCATCAGACTTCCTGCATGTCAGGGTTAATTAGTTTTCATTTTTCTCTCACCTTGAAACCACATCCACTTCTGATGGATGATAAATGTTCTGACTTTTGACAATTAGATGGTACATTACCGGTGAACATGTAATATTAGTGGGAACAATAGGCCTGTCCTCATCATCTCGAGATTGCCAAATAGCCCGCTATTTCTGGTTTGGGAAATAATCCTGAAGTTACAAATCGCGTCCTCATCAGCTAGAGATTTGACCTTGAAACTTGAACCTCGAGCTCGAGAAATTAGCTCGAGATATTTTGCTCAGTGTTTGTGCATACATGTAGTGCATGTCTTCGGGCTGGTGAAGACGCACTGGACAAATAGCTTGATATTTTGCAAACTAGCCCAAGATATCTTGGGATGATTATCTCGATCAAAATATATCCCGCTAATTGCAACTTCGGGCTGATGAAGATGCAATGTTAACTGGATAATTTGCGATTGGGATAGTTCACATAGCGGGATATTTGGCAATCTCGAGCTGATGAGGACAGGCCTTTTGTGATACTTGAACATTGATTTGAAATAAGAGTGCAATATTGGCCAGCACTCAAAACCAATTTGTCAGATTTCTTTAATTGAAATGAAGTCTGATAAAATGGCAAAATATAAAGACAGCTCCATTTTCAAATATGGCTAAATAAAACACCCAACTTTGGGGCATTAGGTGGTATGTTAAGGGGCTATATACTTTTGACTCGTGAACATGTAATGTCAATGGGAACATTGTGATACTTAAACCTTGATTGAACTGATAAGTGTGAAATATTGGCAGGCACTCAGAATAATTTGTCAAATTGAAATTAAAAATAAATGAAATAAAAATGGCAAAATATGAAGGTAACTCAATTTTAAAATACAGCTAAATAACACATTAATTTGGGGCATTAGTTGGTGCATTTTGGTGCTCCTTTTAAGGTGTGAATATGTTACTTTAAATAGAACATTTGTCATATTTGAACTTTGGTTGATTATAAGTGTGTAAAATCGGCTGGCACCCATAACCAATTTATCAGATTTCTTTAATTTAGTTGATGAAAGGCAAATACTATTAATATTAAAAGATAAGTTCGGAGCCAGAAGGGCATTAACTCATATACTGTAACATTGAATTGATATTGGTCCATCTGCATGGCTCCAAACAGGGAAAAATATAGCTTTATTTTTTGATAGATTAATAGCAAACTCAGGGTAAATTAAGGATATGAGTTTCGACCCTTCTTGTTCTCGACAGCTATATAAAAACTCAGATTTTGCATAGGAAGCAATTAAATTACCCTGATAAGTTTGTTAATGGCTAAAATAGTTGTTTAGTTAGGTATAATTTTATAAAACTGGAGTCAGTTATCAAAAAATCCAAAACATATACATGTAACACTAGAAATGAACATATCGTCCCTATTTTCACGAAGTGACGGTAGTGAATGAAAATCGCATTCAATTTGCGTGCAGATTTTCCTCACTACCGTCACTTCGTGATATGCCAATACACCACAATGAAGGCTGGTCAGTCTTTCATTTGTACATTTTCCCCTCCAGGTTTCAAAATATCTTATGCACGTCATTCATTAGAAACGTTTTGTTTAAGAAATATTGCTATACTATCCCAGTATTGTGTAAAGTGTATTGCAAAAGGAGTCCGTCATACATGATACCTTTACAGAGTTATTGAAGAGACGTCATTTGACCAGCCGAAAGATATTTCTAAACTCATAAAGATTACCTCTAGAAGATCTCCATATCGGTATACCATCCCAATATTGTACAAATACTATTGCAAAAGGAGTCCGTCATTCATGATGCTTTTACAGCGTTATTCAAGAGACGTCATTTGACCAGCCAAAAGATATTTCTATACTCATAAAGATTACCTCCAGAAAACATCTTCATATTGGTCTACTATCCCAGTATTGTACAAATGCTATTGCAAAAGGAGTCCATCATTCATGATACCTTTACAGCTTTATTCAAGAGATGTCATTTGACCAGCCGAAAGATATTTCTAAACTCATAAAGATTACCTCCAGAAAACATCTTCATATTGGTATATATACTATCCCAGTATTGTACAAATGCCATTGCAAAAGGAGTCTGTCATTCATGATACCAGTACCTAAACAGCATTTTTCAAAAGAGGTCATTTGACCAGCTGAAAGATATTTCTATACTGGTACTCATAAAGATTACCCCCAGAAGACATCTTCATTTTTCTGTCTGCTATTGATGCAATTATAATTTTCTCCACTTGCGCATGGACGTCCACTCTCACCCACCTCTCCTTCATTCAATACAGCAATTTGTCCCACCTCTATGAGTTCTTTATGATACTTTTACAGCATTATTTGAGATATGTCATAGATAGATTCTTTTATTGATCCATATTCAAAACATAGAAAATTGGCCTCCACTGGCAGCACATAAACAAAATACAATGTAGTTACAAAATAATTGACCTGCTGAAAGACATTTCTATTCTGGTACTCATAAAGATTACCTGACCAGAAGACATCTTCATTTTTCTGTCTGCTATTGATGCAATTCTAATCTTCACCACTTGTGCATGGATGTCCACTCTCAGCCACTTCTCCTTCATTCAATAAGGCAATTTGTCACACATCTATGAGTCCTTGTTTAACCCAGAAAGAGGTTATAAGCCTCTTACCTGTCAGTCATTAAAAAAAAAAAAAAATCTCCAAATCATCCCTAGAGTCATCTTTTATGAAAGGGTATTATTTATTTTACTTATGGAAATTGCGAACCAGCGTTCCTTTTCTATCATGAGGTGCATTTACACTTATCTGTAAATTTAGAATGCAGAGAACTGAAATTTGTAAGAGGAGACCACTCATGCAATGTAATGCATGTACTACAACTGAATGTTTTATAAAAGGAGATAAAAAGACCTCAATTGATATTATAATGTACCAGAATAAAACGATTCTTGTGCAACAATCATCACGCTTTACACTTCTTTTGAGGTCCGATGTTAGAGAAGCCAATGTTTTATCAAAGGTAGTAGTCCAAGATAAAAAATCTACATGGAAATGTTCCTGAATAAACTAATTGATGTGCAACAACCGTGTATTATACTTTTTTTGAGATCCAATATCAGATAATGGAAAAGGATTTGTTCTTTGTTATTTTTCTTTGGGTTAGGCATGTGCATTCTCTAGAAGAAAAGTCACTACATAAAAACATCTTATATTTTCTTTGACATTTTAAGAATTCTTTAAAAATAGTTTTCTTTTAAAGGTGTGCCTGTGATGTCTGGAGTGTTTGGGGTCTGTGAACATAAAACAAAACCCTATTTAACAATTCCTAACAGAGTGACTTTCCACTCTAAAACAAAGTGATCCCTGAATGAGTCCAAAAAGAGTGGATTTCCACTTCAAAACAAAGTGATCTCTAAATAAGTCTAAAAATGGTCTCTTCCTCTCCCATACATTCAGAGCGTATATTTTGTCTTTCGAGTATTGAAAGATGATCAGATTCAGCAAAAACAGTACATGTCCATGTCTGCACCTAAAGTACCAAAATAGGAAATGCTCTGGCAAAGTGCCTAACCATTGATTATTTTCATTATGTGTATTCTATTGTATTATCTTCAATCAATGAATTCAATAAATTAATTGCTAACTTTGACTTGCTTCACCTGTCAAATGCTGTCGACACATCTAAAAATCAATAATCTTTTTATTTGAGAAACAAAATGTTTACTTTACAAAAAAACTATTGAAGGAGAAAATATTAGGAAAACAAAAAGATGTAATTTGGTTTGTGAACTGTTGCACAGACATGAAATTATGTCTATATGAATTCATTTGAACTTTCAGGTGGTTTTCAAGTACATTTACAAAACAATGCTTTTGCCAGGGGTTGTGGCATTTTAATATTCTGTGGCAGAAACATTAGCTTTAAAATGCAATCAGAGAAACAGATTTCCCTATTTATTGAGTAACATGTTGATTAGAAAAAAAACATGATAATACCAAACTAGTTGAATTCAGTAGAATAAAAACAAACATCAAATATTTCTTTTATTCAAGAAGCTGCAATTGCATTATGGGAAAGAATTATATTCAAACTAATTGATACAACAGGATGCTGTCTATCACTTGTGTTTTTCTTATACCTCAAATTGGTTGAACCATCTCATCTGTTTGCCACACAGGCAAATCTCTGTGACAAATAATCCTAAGATGGGATTAGTCCTACCCCCTTCCTACCCCCTTCCTTACCCCTGTATACCTGTCATTTAAATCTTCATTAGATAAATTTAGAAATGCATCCTGCGACGACCCTCGAGAGTATTGTCTAGATGGGGAGAAAGGTCCAAGTGGAAAGTGCCACTGTTACAAGTGGGATTAGTTAACCTAAAGCCTCACTTGAGATGATACAGGTACTTCTTAAGACATGCTCAAGACACTTGTTATTGTTTAACAATGTTTATCTTTTGCTACTCTTTCTTTATGGATACCTCTCTCTTAACTCGACATGCTCATGATTACCATCTTAATAATCCCAAACTTAGTTTAGCCCTACGATCAATTAGACACCATGGACCAGATATTTGGAATAACTTACCGAACCATATTAAAACTAGGACCTCCCTTTATTCTTTTAAAGCTTATATGAAAGCATATTTGTTAACTCAGTATAGTTTACTAGATCTTACATAGAAATTTACAAATTATCTAATTTGTTATGTCTTGAATTGTTCTGTCTTTGTCAACAGAAATGGACCCTGCATACATTTTAATATTATCACCCGTAACTGAAACCAACACACAATTAAATATCACGGTATTAGTCTCTTTTTTGTTCCACCAAGCTAAATTTTTTGCACCTTGCACAAATGCACTTCTCAACACGAAATATTTCACTAAATTTGTTTTGTTATTTTCACTCAAAATTAAATCAGCCATGCTCACTTTTAATCACTTCACTTATATCTTATTTAACATTGAATACAATGCAGTTGCATGGGTTGTTCTTTTATTTTGTTAACTCGGCAGAGGCCACGGTCATGTTCAAGCATTTACGCTTACGACATGTGGTCTCCTGCTTTTTTCCTTTTGTAACAGTATGAAACTTTTATTTAAACTAGAAACAAACTTTGTCAAACTTACATGTTATTCATTATATTCATTTGTATGTTTCTTTGTATTGATATGAAAAAGTGGAAATAAAACAAACAAACAACACTGAAGTTGATTTATTTTTTGTTGTAGTTGTTTCTTTAATTTTCACTTGCCTCTTTCTTGCATCCCTCCCTTTCTTATTCCTTGTGTGTGTGTGAGTGTGTGTCTCTCCCCTCTTTTTCCTATTCTTTCTCTGCCTATCTCTCTCTCTCTCTCTCTCTCTCTTTCTCTCTCTCTCTCTCTCTCTCTCTCTCTATCTATCTATCTCTCTCTCTTTCTCTCTCCCTTTCTCTCTCCCTTTCTCTCTCTTTCTCTTTCTCTCTCTTTCTCTGTCTCTATCCCAATCCCATGTCCTTTCTCTTTACATACCTTGAAAAGTAGAAGAGAGTTTATACCTTTAGACCATCTTTTTCTTTTTAATCTCTTGTATCCTTTCTCCCACCCTCCCGCTCCCCCCCCCCCCTCCCGTCTCCACCCCTCCTTCCCTTTCTCTTTCCCTTTCTTTCCTTCTTTTGTCCATCTCCCCATTTCCTTCCAAGACAGCTTCTTTTGTTACTACCTGTCATGTGTGATTATGTCCCCTTTCCCTTTTCAAGTGACTCTGAGCATGGCGATTAATATTAAGTAGATTTTTGCTCAAAATGAATAAATTCATGTCATTTTCAAGGAGACGATGATGACCCAGCTTTCAAGTTTTCTCACCTGTTCTATACTTCGTATTTACTTCCCTTAAACCCTTTATTTTCACAATGCTTCCATTCTTTTTTTTTCTTCTTTTTTTTCCTTGTCAATCATTATCGTATCAGCTACTGAGAGTTAGAAGGATACAAGTTTGTGTTTCCGACTCTTAGCGAGCAAATATGTTTAGAGTTGAATCTAAATTCCTCTTTTGAGATGTTTTAATAGGTCATTTTTATCCATTTTTTCCTTCAACCATTTTCATAAAAACCATCCACTGAAAGCCAGAAAGGTTTTAGCTCTTTGTAAAGGTAATAATAAAATGTTCTTCTTCTCAACTATCAAAATCTTCCTTCGATATGAAATCTTATGCAGGTTCATGTAATGTATACATGTGTAGGCAGCGATCATATAGTTACCCTGAAAAGCCAGTAAAGGAAGAAAAAGGTATACTTTTCATATATCTAAACAATTTTTCTTGGGCCATGCAGCCTCACTAACAGTGCTCCAAAAATCATTCAAATGTCGCAAACAAAGCATCTGTTTGCTACACGTAAATACCAGTGAAGAGATCCCTCAAGCTTACCCACTTTATAATGGCACTATAAAACCCCAGAGAGAAGCAATTAAATCCATTTATTGGGTTGATAAGCTTGGGTGTACTTCATTCAGTGTTACTGAATACTCCATCCTATATACATGTGCATTCTTATCTCTGGATAACCCTTCTCCTGCAGTGATGAAAACTTTGCCCAATTTTAGATTGACTCCTTTGGCTTTGGTGAGTTTGACACCCGGCCCCCCCACTCAGAGGTCGGAATGACCGCATGCGTGTTGCCAAAATGTCCGGTAAAGGGGTACTTTTCGTGCGACAAAGTCCGGCCCGAGAATTGTAAAAAAAGGGGTGTATTTGACTTTTCACCCGGAGATTTCTTTAAAAAGGGGATGTTTTTCTTTTTTTCTCTCATCTCTTTGGACTCCTGAGAAATTATTCCGAATTTAGGGGGGTACATTGAGCATTTTTCCTGATTTAGGGGGGTCTCCAAAGCAGAAAAAGCCCGCGAAAAGCCCGCGAAAGGGGGGTTCGGAAATGTTGGCAGTCCTCAGATAGGGGGTGCTTTCAAAAATAGGGTACGAGCATATGCGTACCCTAAATAACATTGAGTGGGGGGGCCGGGGTTTGACAATGACTTACATATTTTCTATTAAAAAAGAAAAAAGGAAAAAAAAAGCTTTAAAGGTAGGCTTTACTACTGCAGCTAGAAGGGATTAGACCACCCAGAGAGCCATCGAGGTCACTGTGACAGGTGGCTATCTCATTAACTCAGCTCTCATTTAACATAAGAAAAAGAGGATCATGGGGGACCAACAGGCACCGATTTGGGAAGTTTTCTATATAGAGGGAGCAAGTAGCTACAAGTAGGACAGTGTGCCTTTAAAGGTACTATGTCCCATTTGCAGGCCAAAAAAATGAAAAGGTTAAATTCCAACGGCATTTGATAGATAATACTAATTTATAACTTCCCTAAAAAAAGGTGGGGCTTGAAATTGTCTTCAAGTGGGAAAATAATGACTATTAGTTGTCAAATCGACTTAGGAGCTATAGAGCCAATAGGTAATAGTCTTGATTTTCAGACCATTGTACCGAATGGTCATTAGTTTTATGCTGCGCAAAGATTCAATAAGTTTAATTTTGGCCATCACAAGAAGTGGGCTATTGATGTAGACAAATGCTCATGTACCCTTTACAGCTCATTTTATGTATGTTATTACCAAAGAAAAAAAAAGCCAGTCAGTCACTCAATAGTGTCTGACAGTGAAGTCTAGCAAGTAAACAGGTTTCCTTGCATAATTTGAATATTAGGACACTGCTAACGTTTATATTTCACAGATAGGACGTACATGACGTATTCATAATTCCTGCAAAGTTCTACAGAATTTGAGGTTGGCTGCAAAAGGGACATAGTACCTTTAATCAGAAAGTAATGATTGGCTTCTGCTCCTTCTTATATGGATGAGGCATTAATTTTGATGTATTTGGATGCCCCTGTGGATGTATTATAAGTACTAGAAAATTTAGCCCCTAAAACACTTCTGATTTTGAGAAAAGTTGAAAATACAAATTTACCGGAGCCCCCGGTAAATTTTGATAAATTTCAAATAGCGCCTACGGCCGTACAACAATAGCAGCGACCATGACAATTTCAGAATATGTAGTTGTGATATATAATTTCCAAATGGGAATAACTAATTGGTCGATTTTAGTCAAGAAGCATCGTTTTATAGCTTAATTAAAATCTTGACCTAGAGAGGGAGCTATACAACATAAAGAGTTTCACTATAAGTAATACGCTGAGGCTCCGCGGGGGGCGCGACGTCTCCACCAGCCTTTGTATTCTATTGTTTTTTAATGAGATCGCCGACCCAAGTTGGTGCAGCTATCTCCTCCTGAACCCTCCCCTCGGGGTACCCGTGCCCGGTGCCGTCGTCCGCGGGAGAGTCTACTCTAGCGAATTGGCTATACTCCGCCCGAGGTCCTCCTCCGTGTCGACGTCCAGGGCGAAAACAGACGCGACATGCATAATGCATGATATGCGTGACGACAGAGATACCTCATGGATATTCAACATGACATCCGTAGACACACGACCGATGACTATCCACTCACATTAAGTTGCGTATTAAATGCACGCTGAATGGGTACGACTTACCCCGTGTTAGGTATCTTCCTATATGATGTTCTCTATATAGACCGCGCCCTCGATCACACTCATTTCTTTGCAGTTCTCAAAGAGACTCACAACAAATGACCAACCACTCACATTATGTTGCGTATTAAATGCTCTATGCAAAGGGCGGGATCACCGAGAGTAAAGCGTCTTGCTATAGGATGTGCTATCTAGGATGTGCTTTAGCGCTGCACAAGCCACAGAGATACACACGAAGCTTCCCGTCCACGTCCTAACTTAGAGACCTATTTCCATCATTATTGCCGCGATTTTTATATAGTTTTCGTGAATGGAGGTATGAAATCAAAGATTATTTTGTGATTATTACGGCCATGTATACAACATTTTGATTATCATTTTCTAAAGGAAAGTTTTCACAAGAAAACCATTGGACTGAAAGTTCAGTCGCAAGCTGCCTTCAATCAACACGCAGTGCAGTGTGTGTGAGTTGAGATGAGCTTGCAGGAAGCTCCAACACCGGGACCGCGCCCCGCAGGCGTCCGACGCCTGCGGCGCCGGTGTTGAGCTTCCTGCAAGCTCATCTCAACTCATTTGACACATTGAAATTGTTATCTGTTGGTTTGCATCATTATTGCCGCGATTTCAATATAGTTTCGTGAATAGATTTACGAAACCTGAGCTTAGAAAATATTACTAATGTCTACGTTTTTAAACGACTAGATTTTCTTGTGAAAATTTTACTTTGAAAAATGATTATCGAAATTCATGGTCAGAAATAATCACAATCTAGGTTCATTATGTTACAGTTCTTGCATCAAATCAATGCATGAAAACTTAGTTATTGAACTAGAAAAATGTTTTTTTTTTTTTTAAATAGGCAATTATGAAGTAGGAAGCCTGAAACCTTAGCCTACTAAACAAATCTCAACAAAGTGTAGGCCTATCCTTTTATGAATTAATGAAAAGTAGCCCCAGAAAAAAGAGCCCCCGAAAGTTGAAAAAGTAGCCCCCGAAAATCTCCCAAAAATTTGAAATGGAGCCTCCGAAATGAAAAACTTAATTTTTTGCCTGCGCCCCCCTCTAGAATCCCTCGGATTTCCGCGGGTCCTGAGTTGAGTGTATATATAATATAGGGGTGGGGTCCACGGGCTTCAAGGGGCCATAAACCCCCAAGAGCTCGGGGGTTACATTCTTCAAAGTTGGGGGGGGGGGGGGGGAGAGATCAGATCGCAGCGGGTTGAGTGTATATATAATATAGGCGTGGGGTCCACGGGTTTCAAGGGGCCATAAACCCCCGAAAGCTTGGGGGGTTTAGGCGTTTAATTAGGGTCAGATGAGCATATTTTTAATACTTTATTTGTGACACTTGCGAGTCACTAATTGGCGTGGGGTCAATACCGTAAATAACGTTGTATAAACCGCCCTCGTGTATTAACCGCACCCCTCTTTTTCGCCCTTAAAAAAAAAAAAAAAAAAAAAAAAAAAAAAACTTTTTTTTTTTTTTTTTTTGCCGAGATTTTTTTTTTTTTTGTGTAAGATCATTACGGTACTGTAAATTAAAAAACAGTAGGGACCTAGGATAGAACCTTGTGGTACACCATGTAATAGAAGAAAAATTGGAGGAATTATTATTATAAACTACATATTGAGATCTATCAGAAAGATTTTTTTTTTTTTTTTTTTGGTGTACCGTGTATAAACCGCACCCCCGACTTTGAATTTTTTTCGGCGGCAAAAAAGTGCGGTTTATACACCGTTATATACGGTACGTAGAGTTGCGTAGTGTTGCGTACCAACTACGCTGGCCTACGTTACTATATGCTGAGGGACGGAAAGGGGTACGCAAGATGAACGAAAACAATTCAACATGTTTAATTTTTTTCGCGTACTTTCGGCGTAGAAATTTGACGCAGAAAGTACGCCTTTTTACGCAACGCTACGCTACATGCCTACGCAACAGTACGCTACCCTAACCAGATCGACAAAGCAGTAAAAGCTTTCCACACTACGGAACTCTACGCAGTTCCAGTGGCTTAAAGAATAACTACCGGTACAGTTGGATCGTTTTTTTTATTTTTTTATATACCGTAAATAACGTTGTATAAACCGCCCTCGTGTATTAACCGCACCCCTCTTTTTCGCCCTTAAAAAAAAAAAAAAAAAAAAAAAAAACACTTTTTCTTTTTTTTTTTTCTTTTTTTTTTTTTGCCGAGATTTTTTTTTTTTTTTTGTGTGTAAGATCATTATGGTACTGTAAATTAAAAAACAGTAGGGACCTAGGATAGAACCTTGTGGTACACCATGTAATAGAAGAAAAATTGGAGGAATTATTATTATAAACTACATATTGAGATCTATCAGAAAGATTACTTTCAAACCAAGATGACAGACAAATTTGAGTGTTGTTCTAGTTTCCGAGTGGTGAGTCAACACACCGATTACCGAGCTGGGAGACATTGCCAGGCATAGCGCCAGGTGGAGGGGCATAAATTGAAACTTTAAAAAAAAAAAAAATTTTTTTTTTTTTTTTTTTTTTGGTTTACTGTGTATAAACCGCACCCCCGACTTTGAAATTTTTTCGGCGGCAAAAAAGTGCGGTTTATACACCGTTATATACGGTAAGGCCAAATTAAAAAAAAAACATGTTTGGCGTCCTGTTTTTTCGAAAAATGGGAAGGAGGAGGCCCTTTTTTTTTCTTTCAAAATGGCCGCTCGGTACATTTTCCCTGACATTCGGGCTATTTTTCAAGATGACGGCCGACAATTATTTTTTTTCTTTTTTAAAATCAGAAATACATTTTAGCAGTGCTTTTCATGTTTTTTTCTTCAAAAAAAAAAAAATAGGAGGCGGCCCCCAAAAAGTAAGCGGGCGGGGACGCAAAACATTTTTTTAATGGCCTGAATGGCAAATAAAGTTCTTGGTGGTTTTAATTTAGACAGTCTCTATATATCTATTTACACCCCCCGCCCCCCTCTAGAATCCCGCGGATTTCCGCGGGTCCAGCTAGTATTATTTATAATTTCATAACTTTAGACTCGATTTCAACGGTAACAACAATCACTGAATATTGTAGGATTGCATAAGCTTCCAATAATATGTTCATTTGAACAAAACTAATGACCCCATACCAAAGCTTTGTATTACCTTTAATGTACAGACAATGTATGAATACATCTGTGTACACATAAAGAAGCCTTCAATTTGTTTGTATTACTGCAAGCTTCCTGTCTTTATGATGCCATTGACATTTACATGCATTTGTAAAGATCTATGAAACAGATTAACATTGTTTGCCAAAGCATATGAAGAGCTGGGCCCTGTCTTACAAAGAGTTTCGATTGATCCAAATCAATCGCAAGTCTGCAATCTCCTATCTCTTATGTACATAGTTGCGATTGATATCAATCGCAAATAAGTTGCGATTAATATCAACTCTTTGTAGACAGGTCCCAGGTTTTATCTGTTGTCTCATTCTGCTTCAATCATCGTTAGATATGAAATAACATGGGGATAGAGGCTAATGTATTTTATGACAGGCACATCATTCCTACTGCGTATTCAGGGGACATGAAAATTTATCTCTTATACTAGTAGTATAGTCTGTTGATAGTTACAAGGGCATTAAACCCAAATGCTTTTATGCAGAGATAATGCCCTCCTGGCTCTTATTATCAACAAAGAATTCATTCCAATTAGATATATAAAAAAGCAGTTTGCCTACGGAGAAAACATTTAACATCTTTATCTTGCTATTTTTCAACTGAGATTTTAAACAAATTTGACAAAAAGCATTTTTAAGGCTAAGAAAAGGCTAAGAAAACCTTCATACAAGCTTTAATGTATCTCACTAAACGGACTGTCATCTGTCCTTGTCTAATAGGGCTCTTTTGAAGCCTTTGCATACCTTCCCCAGTTTGAATAAAGCATACACATGTCTTCTCTGTCTATCTTGGTCTTCCGTACTCTTTCATCCTCTAATCCACTCTTCTTCTCCTCATTACCCTTCCTAAAATGAAATCAACCACTAGAGTGTGAATCTACCCCCTCCGTTAACCCCCTCAGTTCCAAATTTAAAGACCACATGCTGAAATCAATGGGATTCAGGGGATCGTGATATGCAGAGTGTTAAATCATTTTATTGAAAGACACGTCCTCCAAGGTGCTTTAAGTGAGTATGATTTGGTTGGCTTCTGTCCGAATGGGATGACCGACTAGTGTGTTTTGCCACAGGTGTATCTTGTAAGACTATCTTGTACCAATAGGATATTTATTTCCATTCACGAATGAGGAACAAACGATGCCTGTCAAAGTGGGAACCATTTGCTTCTGGTCATTCAGGTGTTTGGTTGGCTTCCTTCATTCCAATGCCTAAGGAACAGATTCTTATAGACAAAAAATAGATGAAGTAGCATATCAAAACAGCAGAAAATAGAATCGAAGGACAATTTTGTTCCAGAAGCCTTTTAATTTGTGACAAATAGGGAAATTGCTTTGTTTGCATTTTAAATTGAAACTTGGAAAATTGTTCCATTGGTACATCTTGAAATAGATTGAAAGCCTTTCATCTTGTAAGCAATTTGTAAGTTGCGTTGTTTTGGTAAATTCTTGAAATGCAGGCTTGAAAATCATCTGTTTACAACTATCAAGTAATTGGTGTAGTAATGGTTGCATAAGATGTTCATATAGGCTATGAAAGAAAGCTCTATTCTGTAGTGTCAGTGTAAATCAGTGATGAAAATATGAAGTGAGGCGCAATGGCTCAGTGGTCTTGTAACCAGGAGGTCTTATGTTTGAAACCAATCCGATACGCGTGTGCCCTTTGGTAAAGCATTTATCCTCATTACCAGGTCCCTCGGAGAGGACTTAAAGATGTTGGTCCACTGGTTGCTTACTTACAAGCATATACTTGCTTTCGTATTAATCAGGTAAAACAAACAAACCAACTAACTTTTAAGAAAATATGTCATACACAGTAAAAACATGATTTACAGTTTACAGCGATATAATTTTCATTTGTTAAAGACAAGAAGTGACTTTTAGGTTTAACCTGAACATCAATGCAAAAAAGAAAGAAAGAAAGAATCCCCTCTTTCATTGTTAATGTATAGGGAAAAAATGCCAATAAAACAACCCAACATCTCTAAAGCTAAAATTACTTCTCACAAAATTGAAATTCCTAAATACCAAATAGCAGATCACCTAATACTGAATCATTGTACGAGTGATTTTTCCATTATTTAATGAATAATAAATAAGTATATTACCGGTATGCAAAATGAATGTGATCACAAGTACACCTTAATTGCACTTGTATATCTGCATAATCCAAAACATATATTCATGTAGGTCAGATTGATACATTGAATGTTCATGTACATGAAATCTATACTTTGGTCAACTATATACACAGAATTGTCACCTAAACCCTCTTATAAAACCAACTTTTGTTTGCCACTTGTTTATGACTACCCATGGCTAAACTGCATGTTATCCAGAACAACAACAATGAATCCACCATAAATGACAGTGTCCAAAGCACCCCAAATGGCCTCAACTATCTCTTTGTCAAACTGTCTTTTTTTAGACTAAAAATTCAAAGGCAATCCTAGCCTGCTTCATCTCCTTGCATTCAGTCTGCCTATTCACGTCACTGTCTCTTTTTATTGGTCTGTGTTCTTTGATTAGATGAAATCCTGGATATGTTCAATGAAAACAGTGTGATTTGTGCCCAGGTTTGGTTGATATGGGGCAAATGGGGCAATAAAGACGAGCCATGATGGCACCAGTTAGCCAGTTAAGAGGCAGGATCTCAACCAGAACGGAGCCAGTCATTATATATGTCTTCATCAGCTCCAGATTGCCAAATAGCCCGCTATTTCTGATTTGGGAAATATGCCAAAAGTTACAAATCGCGAGACACGCGAGACTCGACCTCAAAACTCGAAACTTGAGCTCGAGAAATTAGCTCAAGATATTTTGCTCAGCGTTCGTGCATATAGTGTGAGTCTTTGGGCTAGTGAAGACGCACCGGACAAATAACAAGATATTTTGCCAAATAGCGGGATATTTTGCAAACCAGCCCAAGATATCTTGGGATGATTATCTCGACCAAGTATCCCGCTAATTTCAACTGCGGGCTGATGAAGGCAGGATAATTTGCGATCAGGATAGTTGAAATAGCGGGATATTTGGCAATCTCGAGGTGATGGAGACAGGCCTACTGAAGTTTATTTTGTCCAATCAGTGGGGTGATGGAGATGTTAGAGAAGAATTTCCTTATATGTATCGGCATGTCACATGGAGATGCCTTTATAAATCTACTATTATCATATATGCAACTCTAACTTCAATATATCATTTCAATATATCATCTCGTTAGACTCAAAAGGTTGTTAACTCGATCACTCCCTTTAGTATTGCAATGCTGTTTTGGGTTCTAAACCATATGAGAATGATACATGTAAGTGATTAAAATTTCAAGAGTATACCGTATATGTGCCTAAGTCTAACCCAGGCACAGTGAATTGCTTCTATAATTCATCCCCCTCTGCCCCCCCCCCTCCCCCCTCCCGCCACCTGATGCACCTCCTACACCTCCTACTTTCCCTAAGACATTATTCCTGCGCCATATGTCTTGGTGTATGTGAAGCACATGATGATATAGTGTTTGACATTTGTGACGGACTGGAAAATTATGAGGTGTAACATGAATTATTGACCCCTGCAGTGCTATGAAACAGGTGTTTGTAATGGCCCTGATATATTTTAAGTTTTTGTTTGTTTGTTTGAATTCTCCCCTACAGAACTTATTCTTTTATGCTTGTACTGTCACATACTTTGATACATACATTGGAAGTCGATATATGAAAACAATTCTTCTTCAATACCCATGATCTCTTTACAACTTATTATCTAATCTAATTATCTACATTTGTACATACCGGTACATGTACATGTACATAGGTCTTTTGACTTTAGAAGAATACTTTGAAATCTAAAGATTAAGATAATAATTCAAAGTGATTGGAAGTATTAGCCAAACAAAGAATATCATACTTCAATTTACATTTAACACCATCACATCAACCCATCATCTGAAAAAACTGTCTATATTTAAAAAAAAACATAAAATTATAATCAACACCACCTCAGTGCCGATTTGAATGAAATATTTGTGTAGTTGCTGTGTCTAGCCACCTAATTACGGATCGTTGTCGATCAAGCTGGGATGAATATAGAAAACTTTTTAGAAGGAAAACATGAATTTAACCGCTAAAATGTTTCCAGCTGTTTTCTCTAACCTCCTGGATTGAGATCACATAACTTTCTTGTCCTTTTTCTTATTTGATGATCTTATGCATTTCTCAACCTTTTTAAAGAGGTTCATCTGCTCAGAGCTAGAAGGATGTTAACTTGTATTTTAGGCCTGCTGGTATGCTTTGATACAGAGTTAGCAACCTAATGGTTCTTAACAGAGGTTATACATTAAAGTCAATTTTTTTTTGATTTTGAACATGTAAGAAGTTTTGATCTTTGGTTGAACATTTTGAAAATTTACCTTAGCGGTATATATGATCACCGGCCCCTTAAGACTCATACATTTCCAATGACATTTTCTTTGTTTTTCTTTGTTTTTTTGAAAATCGGAATTTCCCACGACTTTGAGCATATGTGCACATGCTTTTTTGTTGGATTTTCATGTGTTTATTCAGTTGTTTTTAGAAAGATCTTTACAAACAATTTGCAGTGCGTGAGTATTCATGGTGTTAAATAACCCATACCCACACACGAAAGCTCAAGAAATTCAAAATGTTGACAACTACTTCCTCAAATATTTTGTATACTGGTATGTACCGGTATGTAAAATGATGAAAATAATGGGTAAAAATAGATACAATCTTTTGTTTTATGTCACCTTGAAAGACCTTACGGTATGTCAATTTTTTTTAGGTTTCCCACTTTTTTAGGGAGGAGGGGGGGGGGGGGGGGGGGGTAGTGATCCAGTCTCTTTTCTTTGTTTTAAACGTTTGAACTCTGTGGAATGGGCCCTCATACCTTGAGAATGAGGTATGGTACACATGGTGTGTGGTAGCAGTCAGTTTTGTAGACCTAATGTCAAGTACATGTATGTTGTTAAGATATCCCACATTTGGGAGGGGGGGGGATGATTCAATCTGTTTCTTTCAAAACATTTGTTTCTCCCCGCTGGAACCCCCCCCCCCCTCACACACACCCTCCACCACCACACCCCCTCCCCTGCCACACACCCCCTCCCCCGCCACACCCCCTCCCCACCACACACCCCCTCCCCCGCCACACCCCCTCTCCCCACTTACACACACACAGACCTCAAGAATGAGGTATTTGACACATGTGGTCGTAATACTATGATGTATGATACCAGCCACCTTGGTTGATCTAATGTCAAGTATGTTGTTAAGATGTCCCACATTTTTAGGGGGTTCAACTGGGGTGAACTTGTGGGAATTATGGCCTCCTGCAGAGAGCTCATAAATCGAAGTTGTAAAAAGTTTTAGCTTATTTTTGGAATTTATTTTAAAAAAGAGAGAGGGGTAATTCAATGTTTTTTCATGATTTAGAAAGAAATTCATTGTTGTTTTTTACTACAAGTATTTAAAGCTTCTTTTGTAATTTCTGCAGTGGTTGTTCGTTTAATGCTACTGAATTCTAAAGCTGAAAATATTATGGTTTTACGTTTTGTATGCTGTTCTATTTTTTTCTGCCTTTATAATTATACCTCTCACTGTCCTCATCATACAACTCCTATCTCTTCTCTTTCTTAATTTCTACTCTCATTTGACTGTCTGATATTGAGTTGCTCTATTAGTTGATTCATTTGCATCGAGGTATATGGAGAGATAGCATTCTAATAATCCTTGATACGATATGTATGTAAGTAAACTTTGTTCAATTTTATCTTATTTGTAACCCATCATTTTTACAGGGTCTCTCAAGAAAACAGTGGTAATACTGATAGAGTAATACCCTGTTTATTATAAAACAAATAGATTATTAGAAAAAGTGCCAGAATATCAACTATTGGTAAATGACCATTCTGGCTCTCAGCAGAAGACATTAATATGAAGGAGATCAATAGGCGTGTCTGCACTATCTCGAGATTGCCAAATATCCAGCTATTTGAATTATCCCGATCGCAAACTATCCAGCTTATTTGCGTCTTCATTAGACCGAAGTAGCAAATTAGCTGGATAGTTGGTCGGGATAATATCCCAAGATATCTCTGTCTAGTTTGCGGTTTTCCGTGTTTACTCGAGGTCAGTGGTTGCGAGGTCAGCGCTGAGCGGTATAGATCGCATGTGCGAACCGGAAATCGTTGTGCATGATGGGATCGGGATATTTGACTCCGTACTTCGGTCTAATGAAGACGGTCGCAAACTATCCCGCTAGTTCGGAAATAGTGGGATATTTTGCAAACTAGACCGAGATATCTTGGGATATTATCCCGACCAACTATCCAGCTAATTTGCTACTTCGGTCTAATGAAGACGCAAATAGCTGGATAATTTGCGATCGGGATAGTTCAAATAGCTGGATATTGGGCAATCTCGAGATAGTGCAGACACGCCTATGGAGATGCACTATGAAGATGAGATTCCATTCTGAAACTCAGTTTTTGTGTCATGGAGCAAAAATTTGCATTTAGCCATAATTTAGTCTTTAGAGAGCCAGGAGGGCATTACCTTATTAGTTCTACATAATGTTCAATAGTTTGCAAAATAACAAAGAAAAGTATAAGTCTAATTGTAAATTGCGTTTGTAACGTGAGTTCATCTTGATTAAAAACACAGAACTCAGATGAATTTGAGAGCAAGTCAGGAGGAGAGTAGGTGAGAAGGATATAATGACTTGGATAGCGATGCTTTCTTATTACCTGGAACAAAAAATTATGAAAGAATAGCGAGAGTTGAAACTTAATAAAGAGCATGAATCTAGGTGTGTGCGTGCTGGAGAGGGCAATTACTGTATACCGGAAGCCACTTGACAAGTGGATCAAGATATACATTATTTCAGTGTGCCTCTTATTAATTTTTTTACAACGAAGAATAGTGAGTAAAAATTTTCAGCATGGGTCCCCCATCTCTTCTTTCCATTTTCTATTTTCTACAGTCTCTGCGTCTACATACATGTGAATATCATGTGCTTTAATGTTCTTTATGATTAATTACATAGCATGAAATGTTTTACCTCAAGTAGTATGACGTAGACTGTGATCATTGCCTCTCTCTAGTCTCAAAATACAGACTCTAGTCTAAATATTGACCATTGAGTACTGAATGTTCTAATATTCCCCTGGGACCTCCATGCTCCTAGACAATGGCTGAGAACAATCTTTTAGTGTTCCTTGTGACGCAAATGGGAGATTGCACCTCTTTGATGTTTTAATTCCACAGTTTTGCATCCTGTTTCCAAAGAATCAATACCCTTTTGGCTGTTGTTCTCTTTTGCTTAGGCCATATAAAAAATATTCATGTTTAGCGTCCAAGCCCGCTTCCTTTCGGGGGCCGCTTCCTTTAAAAAAAAATATATATATATTTTTCAATGAATACAAACATTAAAAACATACTGCTAAAATTATATATTTCTGATTTTAAAAAATGAATAAAAAAATGCTGGCGGCCATCTTGAAAAATAGCCAGACTGTCAGAGAAAATGAACAGAGTGGCCATTTTTGAAGAGAAAAAAAAAGACCCTCCTTCCTATTTAAAAAAAAGGCAGGACGCTAAACATGTTTTTTTTTTTTTTTTTGGCCTAATCAAAACTTCAAGTTTTTTCTATTAGTCTTGAGAGGTAGACTAAGAGAGGGATCTGACCATTGTCCACATAATGGTCTTTATTGATTGGTCTGCTGTTTGTGCCCAATAAAGGACACTATCAACAAGATATTCTTTCCAACCTGCCATCCTGGATCAATACACCAACCCAAGCAAAGAAATCAATGGATTTCTCATAAATCTTCTTTTGTTTTCTTTTTTTTCCACCAGAACTTGTGGTTCCAATGTCAATGACTCACAGTAATACACTAAATCTGCTAAGAGCCATAAGGGCAGTAACTCCTGTATGTTTAGTGAAGAGTTAGTCCCCTTTTTGCTCTCAACAAATGGTCAATCTTGTGGGGGGTATAATTATGGTGTTGATAATAGGAAAATAGTTGTGCTGGTTGTGTGTGCAAAAATCAATGAAATTTTGTGGGTGTTCGTAGTAAGAGGAAAATGGAAGGGTATTGTGATGTTTCTGGTCGCTCTCTCGCTTGCACTCATTTCGAAGGGAAATGCATAAAGATTGGACGATTGCCATAATTGTTGACTATTTTAGTTTTGAAAATAGTATCAATTAGAGATTATAGATTGTAGTAATCGCATGGTAATAGAAAACTTGAGCCGGTACAATGTTCTCCCTGTGAAGAAGAATGAAACTATGAGACCCTGCAATACCGTAATTCAAATTCTTACAGTAAAATTCAAGTGTTACCACCAGTTACTTTTAAGTAGAACAATTTTTAGTGGGCAATTTGAATGTCAAGACTCCTGCTTGGAAGAAGAAAATAATCTTTAGAACACATAACGTCCTTGGACTAATCATTATCTTGTAAAGGCGAGAGATTAACAAACAATGGGGTCAGTAATGAGTACACATTATTCTTTAGAATTCCAAGTAAAATACCAGGACACAGAGAGGCAGAGAGAGAGAGTGACAGGGGTTTAGAACAGTATGACATCATCAGCAGCGTCCCTGAAGTTGAAAAGAGAATGAAAAATGGCAGAATAATGAGGCCCCTTTTGATGGTGTATAGTTATAATGATTGTGGTATTGTGCTTTTCTAGGAAGGTGGATTTTTTTAAAGACCATTTGATAATCAAAATACAATTTGGTGTTTCTAGGTATAGTATGTATGACGTGCCTGCTATATCTTAGTTGATGTACATGTACGTATGTGATTCTACCAAGATCACAGAATATGATTGAGAAATGTGTATAGCCTATATAATGTTAATATATTTGTTTTTTTGTAATTGTTAAAGCTCCTCTGAAGTGTTGGAAGCCCCAAATCTGCCCCCCAAAAAACTTACTGACTTACGTTCTAAATAAAGATTAAGCCTAGAAATGTGTTTAATTTTGTAAAAATAAAATGCTTGAAAACACATGCTATATGTATAGAAATCCCACTTATTTGATGTAGGCCTAACTGACTAAAGAAGTTGGTAAAGTGATGTTAGGTTATCAAAGGCTCTCAGACGAAATGCCTACCAGAACCAATGTTTTGAGATTTTGTTATTCCAATTAACTAGATAATATGGCACCAACCCCTTCCTCCCCTGTGGAATTCCCATGCATAAAGCCTGGCTTGAATAGAATAGACTAAGCTACTGTAAACTATCTGGTTGCTGATGACGACCCATTAAGCCTAGTGAGAAAGAGAGCTTCGGCTCGAGTTCACTCAACCAATGAGACGGGCTTTCTAAGCCTGATCGAGTGCGTTGGTTCATGGCATCCATTCAGGTCTGCACAGCTAGTGAGTGCCAGGGAGACAATCTATTCATCCCTCTCTCTGTCTCTCTTTCATTCATTCATCCGATCCGCCAGGATGTGATCAATGCATTGTGCCTGCAAGTCCATAACGATACTCTCCGGCCTGCATGCTCCACTGCTAGCTGATGCCCCTTCTATTGCTTTCTATTCGCCCTGCTCGGCTGGCTTGGGTTCATTTCAGCGATGTGGTAAAGTAGCAACCAACCAAGCTACTTCTACTTTCCAGCGCGGCAGATTTCATCTCCTGAAGGGGTGTGATTAATCCATTAGTGTTTTGATTGAATCAGTGCTTTTTAATCAGTATTATCCTGGAGGGAAAAATTGTTTTGATATCAGCACCAACTTCACTTGATATTTTTTCCAGGAGCGGGCAATCAGGATCATTGTTTTTTCTTCATACCTCAAAAAGCAGTTTGTTTCTAGCTTGGATTAAAGTCATGACTCATCTGATGGACTTTGGAGAAAAAGAGTTCTCTGGATATACATACAAACAGGACATCAACAATTGTTTTTGAAGAATCTTCAAGACTGAAAATTAATCTTTTTGAAATTCGGTCCACGAGGAAGGACTTTGAAATGGCCTGTGTCACCGGATTCTAGTCGACTTCATGAACCTAGAGATATCTTCCTCATATGTCTCTGGTTAAACATGTAAATACTCTTACAGATGTCAAAGAATTGCTTGCGATTTGTTTCCAACAGTGAATGATACATTGAACATGTTGAATCAATAACCTCTTGTATCTGCACTGCATATTTCCCGAGACCTTCAGATTTTTCCCAAGGATTTCATTTTTTTTTTAAACCGATCGAATCATCATTGAGTGAACTTGAGAGAATCAATGAGGCATATATCATAGGCGTTCATCAGATACTCTATTCATCCTCGGATGAAGGTTGCAAGGAATATATCGACAGGACCTCTTAATTGATTGGATAGAAGGAAGCGATCCTTAACACTTCCATTTAGTATCCTCTACTTTCATCAAATACATGGCATGCATAATGACATTGACCATCAATCCCCAAGATGATTTCAAAATTGGCAACCAATTTTGAGGAATGTCATCCATGTGACTTTAGTGATGCCAGCAACGACAATTTACGGTGCGAACCGCGATGAGTAAAAAGTTGCGTGTGTTTGCCCAGCCCGTGCAGGGGCCGGGAACTGACTTCATGCCCGGCCGCTTAGGGCATGGTGGGGGCGGGGTCACCACGGGGAGGGCCGCCATTACCCTCCCGCCCCCTTACAACCCCAAAGACAATCGGGTCACTCGGTCTCACCCTGAAGCTAATAAGGTAAGTCACTCCAAGATTCCTACAATCAAATTGTGGAAATTGTTGACTAGTTATATATTACCTCGTAACATCAAAACCTGTCTTGTCTTGAATTGGATTTTCTTTTTGGTTGAAATGTGGCTTTGCAATATCTGTATTTCACCTAATAGCTCATATTGTTTCCAGTTTCTATTCCAAATTTGTTTATGCAAAAAGTAAAACTCACACAGCTCGATTTGTTGATCACAACATGTACCCATGCAAAGTCTGGTAGAGCTCTCTCTCTTTTCTCTCCTTTCATTCAAGACAGATAGGATTATCCTCTTTTTTTGTTGTGGCTCTCACCCCCCCCCCCCCCCCCATTATCAAAGGATTTGCTTTGCACCATTGAATAAGACTGCACCATCGTTTGATGAGATGCTTGTTGTACTCATCACAAATTGCCCATTTAAAAATAAATGCATCAATAAAATCATGGTGGTGTGTTCCTACTTTTTATGGCCTGCGTTCATTATAATGCTCATAGCTCTTAATCATTACAATGTTGAAAGACTCCTTTTAATTCACATCAGTTTTTAGCTATATTAGTTGTATTCAGGTTTGATTTTCCCTACTTAATTAAAGCCATACATATTAGAATTTGAAGGCTTTTACAAGTTTTTAATTTATACTGGATAAGCATTGTGGAATTGGGAGAAAGAATGGGGGAAAGAGGTAAAGGTAGAGTGAGAGAGAGAGAGAGTAAAAGAGAGAGAGAGAGAAAGAGAGAGAGAGAGAGAGAGGGAGAGTGAGGGAGAGTGGGGGGAAGGGAAAAAATAAATATTTTTAGGGGATATCAATATCGTTTTGGTACTGGCATATTTGCCTGTTGCAAAGTTTTGATGTAAAGAAAAGAATAAATGTGTTTCTTTGTATGTCATGTTCCAGTTATTTCTGTATACATTTGTAAGTCAGTCTGTATAAATTGAGATACTAAAGATAGCTAAATCTGTGCCATCTTTATTTATTCAGGGATTATTTTATTTGTAGTCTGTACATATATCTTTTCTGCTGCTGCATGTCTTCCAGTAGACTACTTCAGCTATAATGTAAATACATGTCTAGTGCATGGTCAACAGCGATTAGCATTTAGAAGGCTGTTGGTCCGTAAGGGGTGTTTACACTTTGAAAAAATGGGCAGTAGAGTTTCTTAATTCGAAAAGAGTGAAAACACAACCAGAGGAAGAGATTATATTAAAACTTGGAGAAAAATGTATTGAAATGACAAATGTATAAACAAACAAAATTTTGAAAATTGTTAAAGTAAAATTCACTTGATAAAAAGCAATTTTCAAAGATCAGATTTAAAAAAAATCACTTGTAAACTTGCTTCCCATCATATTTTAGCTATTAGCTATATTGTACCTTTCTACTACTCTTGTTTTTGACAATCCATAGCATACAAGAGGTTTTTTGGCATAGAGTTAACTGAAATGCGGTGGATTTCATTTAGAGAGATCAACCATAACATGAATTCAAACAGTTTGCCTTGAAGGGCTGCATTGATGGAAAAGTTACAGGTTTCCATACATTTTAATTATTGACTGATCTACAGTTGGATATGTCTGAAATTAAGAGAAATAAATCAAATAACAGATTTTAATGTTGTAGACTTCTTACAAACACAGCTCTGTAAGTCCAGAAAAAAAAGAATGAAACATACAGACTGTTACCATGCATTATATTCATCACACATATTTACTTTAACAAGTCAACGATAGATATACAGGTTATTTTAAAGTTGGTTGCAAGGTTCTGTAATCTTCAGTTGTTATGGAAGGGGATATTTATGGGTCTTAGGCTTGTCGCACTGTTTTGTCTGGGTCCATCCCGCTATTCAGCTCCTTCTTTCCAAACATGGCTCTGTTTGAAGTAGTTATTATAAACCGAGTATTTGCAGAAGTTGTGCTAGTGCTGCATTAGGCCTGCATTAGGCCTGTTTTCATCAGCTCGAGTTTGCCAAAACACCCGTTATTTTAACTAACCCGATTGCAAATCGTCCAGCTTATTTGCGGCTTTATCAGCCCGCAGTTTCAATTAGCGGGATATTTGGTCAAGAAAATATCCCAAGAAATCTTGGTCTTGTTTTCAAAATATACCGCTATCTTAGAAATAGTTGGCTTATTTGTTCCTGTTCGAACTAGCTTGTGAAGAGCTAATCGGTCTGGTGAAGTCGCAATTTTGAGCTTCGGGATAATTTCCAATTTCTGAAAATAGCGGGTTATTTGGCAAACTCGAGCCGATGATGACAGGCCTATTGAGACCAAATGAAGTAGATGTGTTTGCTTGGAAGATGCTCTTTAAAAGAAGAGGTACAATGCCAGACTATCTCTTTCTTAACTCTCAAGAAGCCTAAAGAATAGTAATGAATTGAAGGGGTGTAGATGTATCACTACTTGTGAGACTGTAAAGGTATCTCATCATATCAGTGCAACTCTATTTTTAAATAAAAAAATCAATTCAAGTTCAGCAGTATTGTTCATGCATCTTTGTTGCGTTTATGAAACAAAGTATCTACTATTTTGGATAGGTTATGCTGGGAAATGATGCTGGGAAATGATGAGTTAAATGATAAAGCTGCATTATTAAATAGATTGTGTGATGACATAATTGATAAATATAATCAGGAATTTAATTAGCTGATGATTTACCTTGAAAACATTTTTGTATAGATTAAAGGTCTTATCTAAACTATCAATTGAAAGAGAGAGAAAGAGAAGAAGAGAGAGTGAGTGGTAGAGAGAGAGAGAGAGAGAGAGAGAGAGAGAATTTGAAAGAATACAGGGTGTTAATAGATTCATCCTATACAACCTAATTTATTTTGATTTGATGAATTGGTCTTGACCAAGGACAATTAGGACATCACTTAACACAATTTTTAAAAGTAAATGTTTAGTTTGGATATATATCTGCAGAGTGAAACTGGGATAATAATAATCTACTTAAGTTTCAGGTGTTGAATTGAAATGATCTTAATTAAACAAATTACCTACATTGTATTTAACTAAAGGGCTTAAAGCACATAGAGATTGTGAATTTTCTTTAAAAAAAGAAATTTGCTTAATTACACTCACATTTAGGCACAAAAAGCAATCCGTGCTAAATGTTCTATTCTTCACCATGTAGATATATGGTCTAAAAAGTAGTTCAATAGTTTATTGATTTTGCTATGATTTTCAGTGGGAAAAAATGTGTGAATCGACCATAAGCCGTAAAATCATAGATAATTTGATACCTATTTGAATTGTTTATTGATTTTGCTATGATTTTCAGTGGGAAAAAACATGTGAATTTGATAGCTTTACACCATAAGCCGTAATATCATAGATAATTTGATAACTGGTGGAGAAATTTTAATGAAATTCCCACACATTGTTGCAATCCATATAATCTTGGCATTTCATCTCTTTTTTTGTAAATGTTTTTGTTTTTGAATGTACTTTTTAAATGTTGCATAGTAACCGTTGTCATGAAATAGCTGTACAGGATTATATCATATGATCAGAGCCAGAAGAGTGTCTACCAGGGCCCTGTTTCACAAAACTTGTTATCAATAACAAGTTACAATAACTGTTATAAGCTACTGAAATCGTGGCATCTGATTGGCTGAGAGCAAATTTGTTATTGATCACAAGTTTTATGAAACAGGGCCCTGGAGTTCAAGTTTATTTGTTCATGCCCTCCTGGCGCCAAACACAGTCTGATGTTAGAAGTGAGCCAGTGCATAGTCACAAGGAATAAGGTGGTAAGGGGGGGGGGGGGGGGGGGGGGATACATGATGTAATGCTGTTCACGACTTTGGCAGTAGACTGTTTCAAAAATATTTAAGAAATAACTGTTATTTGACATTTTGATGAAGATTTGATGTGAAGCTCAGAATGTAAATGTGAATGGTACAGGTAGCACTACTACCTTTATACAGACTTTGTTTTTACAGTATTTTCATAAATTTCAGCTATGCATCCATACCCGTGCTGTTGTCATAGCAACAGTGTAAACAAATTGGAAGATATAATCTGTGAGAGTGTAATACTACAGTGTAACTAGTAGGGAAAATACATGTACCTTTTTAACCTATGAATAATATAATAGAAATTTGCGACTACAGACTTGAATCAGTTGGAAGTTGTTGAGAAGTCACACAGTGCATGTTACAGTTAAACTGTTGCAAGCTCTAATTTGGAAGACTAGCTTAGAGGTGAATTACTGTTAAATATCTTTACACAGTGAAACCTGTCTGTAAAGACTGTACAAGGGAGACAAGAAAAGTGGTCTTTATAGGCAGGTGGTCTTTGTAGACAGCCTGCCCTATAGTACATGTTTCAATGAGAAACCATTTTCAAGGGTAACACAAAATATGGTCTTTGTAGACAGATGGTCACTACAGCAGGTTTGACTGTACTTTTATTTTTGATATTTAATAAGATAGTTTGATCCATGAATGGTAATGGCATATCAGGACTTTTAAAGCTTGTATTCAATTCTAATGTCAGTTAAAAGCCTTTGCATCATGATGACATGCTACTTTACCTTAGATTGTTTTTTTCTTCAGTGAAATATACATGTATGTATCCAGTTCATTTAATGATTCGATTCCAAAAGGCACTTTGACATTCACATCTCACATTCATGAATTAACAAAGTTATGGCTTTGGGGGGGAAAATGTCTGTGGTAAACCGACGATGGTGACATTTTGAAGAAATGACGTAAATGCTAGTTTCTCTGCATGTTCAATACCTATTTACACTGTGGATTATAGATAACGTATGGATCATGTGTATTTGTATTGCCTTGTACTTACTTCATACTAGGCCAATTTACACAGCCCAAATACCGTTTGGAAAAATCATCATTTTATTGTCCGCCATTTACACTGCTGGAAAAAAAACATAAAAAACATTGGTGTTTGCTCATTATATTTTTTAGGTGAGTAGTGTGCATGCACAACTTTTTGCTGCTCTGCATGCAATCGCATGGAAGCGCGGCAAGGAGAGTCACTTGATTTTAAACAAAAACAGAATCAATCCCGATATTTAGAGAGCGGGCATTTACACTGCAAAAATCTGTGAAACTTTTGCCCGTTTAAAAAAAACCACACTCCAATGTTGGATTTTTGGTGACATTTTTGCAGGTATTTAAAAACCACATCCCAAGAGATGAAGTTTTGGACTTTGTTTTTTTGTTTGTGTGTGTGTGTTGACGAAACACCAGAATGTTAAAAAAAAAAGATCATTTTTGCTTGCAGTTTATAAATGCAGACATTGTAAAAGGAATCACTTTACAGATAAGTTGTGTATCAACTACCATACACCCTGTCTAAATGTAGCTGACACAATATTATGTTTCTAAATATCAATCATTATTAAAATGCTTGCAATACTCTGTTGCTATATCAATATGCATGGGGTGTTTGTCATGCCAGACGTTATGTATGTCTTCATTTGAATGACTGCTTGATGAAAGAAATAAAAACCATCCATTTTTCACCCATGCATGATCTGAATAGACCTAATCAATTATCTCCTCGTAATTATATCAAAGTTTTGTTAAATGTGCTTTTTCAAAAATTTAATAGGCCTTTTAATCTATAGGAATACAAGATGTCAAAAATGATTTATTATCACTGACTGAAAGCCTTTCTTGCTTGAAGCAAAAAGTAACAATTTCTGTTTGGCACAATTTTCATAACCCCAAAATTTTAAGACCAACCCTGGTTTTATATGAATATATATAAAGCAATGTAGGTCAAGTACATATACAATGTAAGTCAGTGACTTTGACGACATAATACACTTTTTGTTACTGATGGACAAAGGTTCGGAGGTCAGATATACATTTCAATGAAATCTCTCATTCATCACCTGATTGAACCAATATACCCCACAGAGGACAACGGACACATTCTCACCATCATGAAATTTACATTTTAAAAATCATTTTGAGAATAATATGTTAATTACGATATTGCGTTCTTGTGAAGTGTTCATTTCCACCAGGCATTCTGTTCATGGCACTTCAGTATTACCAAATCTTCAGATAGTTTACTGATTTCAATGCTCAGAGCATTCTAGGAAAACTTTCTGAGCTACCAATAGCTCATTTATTACACCTGGGTCGAGAGTGGCAAATGTATATCGATGACTTTCCAAGGACTCTGGGTTTATGATTTACCTGGAAGTTGTGTGTTTGCAGGTAGTTAGGACACTAGAATATATCATGGTACCGTACATAGGCTATTATTTTTTCCCTCTGCTGTTCAGGTAAACCTCTTGTCATTACACTTGGGTAGAGAGAGGCTGATGAAGGAAAAATGCATTGACTAAGAATACATTGTATCACCAGGGCCCCATTTCACAAAATTTGTCATCAGTGACAAATGGCAGTTTTTGTTATAAGCTAGTGAAATCCTTGCTTCTTATTGGTTATCAGCAGATTTGTCACTGATTTTGTCAATTGTCATTGAAAAAGGGCTTTGTGAAACAGGTCCCATGATGAAGATTGAAACCCAGATCTCTTGATTGAATGTAAATGAATAAATACTAATAGTGTTTCTACAGTGAGGTCTGAAATAAATGTTTTCATTTGCCTGTCAAAGTTGAAAGTGTAATTAGGACACACTTCCCCACTGTGCCTGTTACAGGGAGGGCAGATACATTGTTAGGGGTGTTAACTAATCAAGTGTTAATTGTTACGTTGCTCCTTTTCACATAATGGTGTTTACCTGTCTCCTTTTCACTGCAATATGAGTATCTTTTTATAATATATTACAATTTAAAAGTTCTTATTAATTTTGTTTATTATTACATTTGCAATATAGGGACAAATTTTGTTACTTTTTCCAGATAGCTCTAGTGTAAAACCAACCACTAAAAGCCCTAACCTTCATCTAACAATATAGCAGGACCCCAAATCTCCCCCACTAAGCTATTCAAACTAATTTCACCTTTTCTCTCTTTCAAATGTCTGACTTTGATGGAAACGTTCATAAACCAAAGTCTTTATCCATAGATTCCATACAAGTTTATTTTTCATCATTCACATTTGAAAGCTATCGATTGAAATGGTTATGCTTCGATAACTAATAGCGGAGGTAGGTCAGGAGTCATGGTCAACCGTTGCAGATATCCACCTTTTGTCCTTGGCTGTAGGATTTTGAAAAGTAATTGGCGGAAATTGGCAAAGTGGTCATAAGCCACTAATTTTAATTAGATCAGTGTTTCACGAGATAAAGGAGGGATACCTCCACTGGTCCTAAATGATAATAGCTGACCTTGTAAAATGAATCCTTGTGAGGACCTGCTTTTGAAAATAATTTGTGTCCATAATTTTGATGGGACTGTCATTGTTAATATGAAGGTTACCGATTTAACATAGTGAGGGAGAATAAAGACAAATTTGAAGGTTTAATTGAAGGTCTTATCCAAATGTGATGCATATATCTTATTGGCTTTTTTAAATCATCTTTTTAAACCAAGGCCCTTCATTACTTATTATTATTATTAGAGCAATTTAAGGGGTTCAAATATAACAGGCCCGTGTTAACATTTTTAAATTTTGGGACCTGCATGTACCCGACTTTCAAAACTGTTGAGCCTTGCTTGGAGTCATATTGTGCAGTTTGTATCTTTTCAAATTATTTATATCATAAACGATTTTGTTCATTGACAAAGTGTACCTGTAGCATTGTTTATGAGCCTATACCTTTTTTTTGGAAAATTTGCATTGCACCTGTATTGATAAATATCACAAAATAATGGCAATAAAAAAATGGGTCATGGTTAATGTGCGTAACAGCACAACAGAAGTTCAATTTCATGGTTTGTTAAAGAAGCTGTAGAGAGTGAGAAGGGAGAAGGGGGAAATATTTATGGTTGGTTAATGAAATGTGACGCTATGAGACATGGTCCATGGATCAGTTAAAGGGTAGAAGTCCCCTGCAGAGGTGATTTAGTGATTAGGTAAATGTTAAACACATTGTATATGGGAAGTAGACCTCATCGACATTGGCATAACCATACATGTAAGTACAAGGTCCCTACACCCCCTCCCCAATAAAATGGTAGAAAGGAATTGAAAGGGACAGGGGGAGAGGGTGATAGGGAGGGGGTGATAGGACCCCCTTTCATATACCCCTCTGCTTATCGATTGCCTTGTTTTGCATTTCTTTCAACAACTAAGACTGATGCCCCCCCCCCCCCCCCATAACGGTGCCCTCTCGATGACTGGTCCCACCCTCACTGCTCACTGCTATCATTGCTCACTGATATACATGTACAGAGCTGCCAACCGTTACGAAAAATTTGTATTTGTTACGAAAATCCGAAGGGAATACAAAAAGTCTGAATTCATGAGAAATATCGTCTGCTAACTTTAGCATGTAGTAATTCAACTTTGTTCGCTGCTACCGAATTCTACGTAAAAGCAAACAAAATAAGGAGCAGCGAAAGATTGACTCGGCAGCGCGCATACCTTGCAGCTGCATGCTATATGTTAGGGACTTCACTGCGCACCAGCCCGGCGGTCCCGGCGCCGAGCTAGATGAGTGAGCGGGCGCCGGAGTTGAAGATAGTCGAGTCGCGCAGTGGAACATCGATGGACCATTTCGGCGTAACCAATGGCGAGAAATCAGCAAAAGAAGACCAAGAAATGTTCACAGAAGTACTATAAGACCAAATCCAGTATCCAGTAGCTGTGTATTCGGAAGTCTGAAAGAGAAATTCATCTTGCATTTTGCAGCTGCATGCGATATGCCTACTACTGGGATTTCACTGCAGACTAGGCCGGCGGTCGCGGCCGCGCGATGTGTGAGCGGACGCTGGAGTTGAAGATAGTCGAGTCGCGAGGTGGAACATCGAAGGACGATTCAAATTTTTAAACAATGCGTGGATATTGACAAGGAATAGCGAAATCAGCAAAAGAAGACCAAGAAATGGTCTCAGAAGTACATGTATAACTATAAGACCGTATACAGTATCCAGTAGACCTGCTGTATATCTATTTTGAAGTCTGAAAGAGGTATTCATCATGCATTTTGTACAATTTGTATGTTTTTTTTTTTAATGGGAATTATTTAACTAAATATACATATTAAATGTTCCAAAATAAGGCTCATATTGCACCAGAGAGCATCTAGAACCCCAGAGCTTCTAGGCCCTAAGGCGGGCCCTGGACCCCGGCCGCATAGTCGGGTGCTCTTGGTGTCGTTTTCAAATCCTCCCTATTTCTGATTTCCAAAAGTTGGCATCTTTGGTGTTGGTATGTCTGATTTATTCCACAGTTTGCAACAGTATTTATCCTCTTTCTTTCTTCTGGGTTAATTTTTGTTGTGTTATTTGGTGTGTTTCACATCAAATGTATCAGTAAAATATGGTCTTTACAGTATGCATTTGCGCTGCGTTACGACATCAATTGGTTTTTAATAGGTGAAAGGAAGGCCGGTTGAAAAAACTAATTTTGATGGTAAAATACTAATTTTGGAGGCGCTGAGTACTAATTTGTACTTCCAAAGGTTGGCAGCTCTGCATGTACCGTATGTATGCAGGTCCTGCTGTTCTTGGTTGATATGAAGCTTCTTGATGCCAGTAATTTTAGTTCCAAAATGGTTTCCATTTTTAGTCGTAAGCATTCTCTATTGAAATAAAAGACCACTTAATTTTTCCCAGCATTGCTTATGCAGGTTTCCCTTTAACCAACTTCCAGGTGAATAAACAACCATTTTTTTCTTGAAATCCACAGACATCGACCATTCATTAAAATTTGAAGGAAACACAAAGGCACGCTAATGACATCAGGAGTCTGCTTGCTCTGTGTAATTTACCACAATCACCATGGAAACCATATTGCTTGCATCCAAGTCTTATACATTCCTCTTTTTCTGCATTGACTTTACATCATTTTATGCTTTCACGGTTTCTCTTTGTATCCAGCGGAGTTTAGTTTTTATAGATTCATCAAGTTTTGAATTCCCTGCTGGTTTTCTCTTTTTTGTTGCCGTCAATTTCTGATGTATACCTGATGCATGGTTGGCATTTGATAAAGGTCTGTTTTGTGAAGCATTCTCTGATTTTCAATAGTATTCCTGACTATAGATATTGTGTGCAGAAGTAAGCAGAATGATTTCATACTGGAAGCTTGTACAGGCATTTCTTAAGAATAACAAACAAAGCAGCTCACAAATTAAAAGATTAAAAAAAAAACTAAAAAAAAACATAAATGTTGTAATTTGCTTTTGCTTCATTTTAAGTCACTACCACCCTTTACATCTACTCTGTAAATATACAACGTGTAAAAAAGTAGAATTCTACCTTTGGAAGGCATATGAAGGATCACTTCATTTGGAGTGAAATCCAGGATAAAAAATAGCGCAATCCACTCTCAAAAGAGTGATTAAACCACTACTTTGAAATAGATTTGACTATAATTTGGAGTGGATTCAACTCAAAGGAAGTGTTCTCTTTACTGACTTCTAAAATGTGGGTTTCCACTTTGCTGCATGGAGAGAGTACAATGTATAGGCCTATATGGCATTACCCATAGTTGACATAAAAACTAGCAGCAATGAGTGGTGCATGGGCATAACTAAAAAAAATATATATAGAAAAAGCAAGCAAAAAAGAATTTACATTTTCTCTTTTGCGACCTTTCCAGTAGTGACAATAGTAGTTTTTAAAAAACAATTGTATTTCCAATTTTTCAAAAAGGGCACGTTGATTAATTAAAGGGTTCGTGGAAATCCTCATTCACCCTTGAAGGTTTTTCCACTGGCCTCTACAGCTGTGTGAGTTTATAATTACCCTTCCAAGGTTAAATATTATGGTAGTTCAGTGCTCTGGCCTTTTTTCTTCAATTTTGATAATGATCGGTCACTAGTTTTGTGGATTGATGCGCGCGCATACGCATCGCACTGGTTCACAAAACCAGTGATGAGTATATGTAGGGCTAGAATGGTATTCTGAATATGATGTTAGTTTTCATTTTATTAAAACAACGTTATTTGTCATAACAGATCAAAATAAGGAAAAGTCATAGTAAAATAGTAGGGAAATACATTTTGGGGGCTCTTTTGGGCATTTCGGGGGCTCTTTCGCCCCGAGCCCCCGTGTATTTTTTTCACTGATTAAAACAAGTTTTGCTTTCTGGCTCCTTGATGTCTTAAGATCTTTTGACACACAGTAGGACATGAGTATGAGGAGAAAGTTTGCCAGGAGTATGTATGAAAAAAATTGTGATGTTGTCTGAATTGAGCCAGAAAGGCATTAACGCAGATACGCTAACATACATTATAACGCCCTTCTGGCGCTCATCATATGATATATCATCGGTTTGGAGCCAGAAGGAGCTAATACTTATCTTGTAATACAGAGTTGCAATGCCTTCCTGGCTCTAAGCCAGAACTCTACACCATCATCATGTTCTTCTTCAATTTTCTTTATCTTCTTTTTATATAAAATGAGTTAGGGATATCAAATAATAAGAAATAAGAATTTTAAAGTTAAATATTATTCTGAACAATTTACTCATCCAAGTTCAGTTCATTAATTTGATGTTATTTGATATGAATGTTTTTATATATTGTATTTTACATTTGTAAAACATTGCCCAATTCGGCCTTTTAGGCCGCGATGCAGTGTTGTTCTTTTATTCTCAATAAAACGATTGTCATTTCAATTGAAAGCCGATGATACCCTCCCATCAGTGTTATATACACTCTCAAGTGTAGACACAACAAGAGTCCAAAGAGATTGATTGAAATGCAGTCAGGAGTGGATGATGTACAAATCCTATTAAAAAAATGTTATTCTTCAGTCCAAAGCCCCTACTCCATCTCCACAGAGATCTGATGATGCTCCGCCATGATCTCTGCAATAGACGGCTATTGTTCTCTGACAAATGTCCAAACGCCTCGGCCCTGACACCTCTAAGGTGTACCAAAGCCCACATTAAGAGTGCATCGATCATCTCCAATTATGGACATTATTGTCTGTTGAGAACTTGAGATTCAGAAGGGCATTGACTCAATGATGAAGTACATGAGGCGACGCCCTTCTGGTTGTGAACAAACAATATGCCATATCACTCATTTGATCTCATCATTTCCAAAGGTGGCATAGAATAACACAATGACAATGACAATTATAGTTATTGGCATGATGGCATTATCTCCCTATATCAAGCACATTTGATGTATGATAGGGACTTTCATTTGTACCTCTTAACCGTATGTTTATTTGTTTAATCTATGTCATTATAAAGAGGATCAGTATAATTTTAGCCTTTCAGGTGCTTTTAGATTGACCTGTAGGACGACCATGCATGTATATTGCCTATTTGTCCAACCAAAAGATTATGATTATCTGACATATGATTGGGTGACTTTTGCTTCTCTCTTTATTCCATCAAAGATTGATCCTTTGATATGAATATGACCATATGCTCTATTAGTGTGATATTTTTTAAAATTCAACACAAATTATGGTTGATTTGATATTCAGTTTTAGGTTAGCTAGTGCTGGGTGTAGGGTTAACGTTAGGAATTTGGATAGCTTTAGAAATTGACCAAGGACAAGTTGTCACTGGAGGATGTATTGCAGAATCAAAAGAAATTACCACCTTTCTACTTCACCTCCCGGATAGTAAAAAAGTTCTTACTGTCACACTGGTGCATGATCATTCCAATTTGTACCATAAGCTGTTATATATAACCTTTTTACATGGCTCTGTCATCTTATATTGTGATTGGAAAGGACAAATCATGTGCTTAAACCTTTATCAGCTCATTTTATAGAGAGATAAACCCTTCTAGCTGAATAAAGTGTCCCCCATTGATGTGTGACCTTTATAACAGGTATTTCCATGTTGTCTTTTGACACATTGGTGAAACTATTTGTTCACCTTTCAATAGCAGTAATGTTGTTTTTGTAAATGTATTTATGTCACTCTCTTTTCTTCCATGCTTGTAGACATTGTTGTCCTGTCTGAATGCTTGATCCTTTGAATATAAAACTATAAAAGATACTCGCAGCACACAATGTGGCCCAAGGATTGAGAATTGCCGTAAGCTATCATTTATTAATGGTTTGTGGGCATGCTGATCTGGAAATGGTGTTGTTTTTCTGCCCAGCAGCTTATGCAGCCATACAAATGAATATACCGAAACAGTTAACTCTCCTTTTATCCTTTTCTCATACAACATTGGATTTACTGCCCAAAGAGGCGTGCTTCATTCCTAGGGTTTCATTCCATCATAACAGTCCTCTTAAAATGAAGACAGAGACCTGAACATTGGGCTAGTGTTTACCTCCATGTAGTATGGTTCATCTAAAAGGAATCCAATCAGATTCTATCCTGTGAGGTTGAGAGAGAGTTAAGGACTATATGGTGTTGGGATCAAAGGGGAAGTCCACCATGATATTGAGTTGGTATCAAAAGAAGCAGAAACGTGAGACGAAAAGGTCAGTAAAAGTTTGAGAAAATTCTGATTAAAAATAAGAAAGTTATGCATTTTTGAAGTTGCAATCAATCAAACGCAAATTGGCAACACCGTGACGTATCTTGCGAGCTCCTCTCCAAATATATATCAGGGTTTACTACCCCTTTAAGAATGATTACTCTATTTGAGATCAAATGTAGACCCTAATATGTGAGCTTTTTTTATTGAAAAATAAGGTTATCGGTTGATGTATCAATTTCACATCTATATTGAACTGCTTAAAAGAAAACACTTTGGAAAGATTCAGCACAAGGCATCATCTTTTACCTGTGCTGTCATCTCTAAAAGAGAAATTGATCTCCTTCCTGTTACTTGTTTTTGTTTCATGTTTTCTGGTTGCATTTCATATCAGGCACAGAGTGAAATATAATCAGAATTTCCTAGGAATACCTCTTTTTCTTTATAGAGAAATGAGTGACTAATGTTTTTCCACTTGATAATCTTGATAGCTTTTCAACAGAAGCATAATCAGTGCGTTTCATCAAGAGTTAGTATTGTTTTTTAATTAGTATCATCAGGCACTAGGCCTTTTAATAGACACTCAACAAGAACCCCCCTCCCCCCCCCCCTCCCCCCCTCCCCCCCCCCCTCCAAGTCTCTCTTTTGATAAATTTCGCTACCTGCTCTGCTTAATAAGTCAACGTTCGTCCGTCCGTCAGCTTTGGAAAGATAAATCTTGTAATTGCTAATCTATTGGTGATCTTCATCCGATCTGAGAAAGAGTCTTCCAGTAATGGGATATTAACCATACCATTTATCACTTTTTGAAAGTCTTCTCCGTAATACAGAAGTTGTTATCATATAATTGGGAATGGGTAATGTTTACCCAGGGTAGCCGCATGAGTATCAATACTTGGACCCGTTTCACAAAGCCTTTTTTCAATGACAAGTGATAAAAATCAGTGACAATCTGCTGATAACCAATCAGAATCAAGGATGTCAGTAGCTTATCACAGAAACTGTCATTCGTCACTGATGACAAGATTTGTGAAACAGGGCCCTGATCTTCCTGCATGCCCTACAAAGTTATTATTGAACATAAAGCAAACATTGTCAAGTGAAATAAATGCTGAGAACCAGTAGGGTGTTACCTATCCTATGATTAAAAATACATGTATACAAGTCAATGCCCTTCTACCATTCAGCACCAAAAAAAAAATCAACTCAGGATTGTGATAGCTAGACTCCTATACCTCTTGTATAAATATAATATATGCTGAGTTTTTCTTCAAAATAAAGGAAAACAAAAAGAATCTACAAAAATCATGTTCTGTAATCTACTTTGGATTTGTTTTACCTATTTCACTACGTATAATTTCATTTGATATTTATTGAGTTCTGTAAAGTTTCCTTTATAGCCATGAGGGCACTTTACTCAAATTATGCCCTTATAATTTTCTGAAATTCACTACTTTGTACTAGAATGCTCTTTTTAGATTTTTCATTTCCATTCATCTTTTTAATAAGAAAAACAGATTTTAATTTGGAGGCTGTAGCTCTTAATGAGAGCTAATTTTTCCCAGCTCTTTCTTTTTTTTCTTTTTTTTTAATTTTTTTTTTAGTTCAGTGCTACAAAAGTGATTTTCTTTTGGAGGCTGTGTTTTCATCTTTTTTTTCTCTGACTCTCATTTTTAGTTACCATGGAGCTTTTAATGGGCTTTCGAGACCTAATTTCTCTCTGCTCTTTCTTCTTCTTTTTAAAATTTGTAATTCTATTTTTTTTAGTTCAGTGCTCAGTAGACGACATATACCCTCTGGACCTTCTTTCCTGTCAAGCGTACATACATGTATACATCAAATGAAAAGAGGGGCTGGGAGAGGAAATTTTGATCAATACTAACTTCCTGCACATGCAGAGTCGCACAGGGAGGAAGCATGTTCTTTCTAGATTTACCCATGAGACACTGAGTCTGTGTTACCACATCGATCCCCGTACCTGCAAATTATGGATTATCGACAAATGATTTTGTCCGCCTAGCTGCAATTAGGAAGTGCAATTTCGCTTTCCCATTCATCAAAGCAATCCAAATGGAAATCGACGTCATTTTGTTTCTCTTATAGTTTATACGTTCTGTTATTTCAGTCTGTACTGAGTAGCTCGTTCAGCAATTGCTTTGAGCAATATTGCATTAATCTAAACTTTCTTATTTTTTTTATATTAACTCAAATACTTTGAGAGAGAGATAATGCTCTTCTTGCTTTCAGTGGAAGTTATTGTCTGTCTGCAAGGAGCCAGAAGGTTGTTTATCTGTAAAAGGATTTGATTTTAAAGCCGTTTATGCCCTTCTAGTTCTCACCAAACAATATCATCTACTCAGTGCCAAAAGGTCATAAAATCTGGCTATGAATATGTGGTTAAAAGCATTACAAACAAAAAAGAAACCAAAAAAAATCCCATTGAAAATCATTGGCATTACATACCAAGTTCAGGTTTTAATTGAATTACCAATTAATTTGAAACATTTGAAATTATACCCCAATCCTATTGTGCTATTGATAATCATTTACCATGTATGTGTATGTCCAAGCCTGTATAAACTTTATTACTGTTGCATAGTACTAGTAGTACTTGTGAATATCTTTGTTAGATGTTAACACATTAAGAGAACTCAGGTGTAGTATGGAATGTGATGTTCTGCACAAACCTTTATCATATTTCTTGTAGTGGTCGAGTTTATAGAAATTAATAATTCCGACTCATAATTATGGTTTGGTTTCTCATTCCTGGACCTCCCTACGTATCTCAGATACAAGGAGTGCAAATACCCAACCAAATCAGAGGAGAGCAGTGAAAATGAGACATGAATACACTGAACTGAACATGATTATAAGTACAAACATGTACCTATAGTTTGTAAACATATAGACGCAATTTCTCCATTAATAGGCCTGTGTATATAAGGCCGTCTCTCCTGCTCCACATTTTAATCTTGTTCCATCAATCACCATTCATAATTAATCATATATTGCTTTTGATTCATTTGCTGGAAAATATGCTGTAAAGGTCATTCATTAGTTCCCTGATCTTCCGTTGTTGTCAATTAGTACGCCCAATTAAGCCTTGTCTTTTTAGTGTATTATGTTGTAAGTATTTCATTTTACTCTTTATTTTTTATCCCTCTCTCTTTTTCCCTCCCTCCCTCCCCCTCTCTCTCTCTCTCTCTCTCTCTCTCTCTCTCTCACTCTTTCTCTCATAATTTAATCATCTTTTATTACTCCATCTCATTTGGCGTTTTGTTCTCACTCTTTCTCTCCCTCCCTGTCTCCCTCCCTTTCTTGCTCTCGTACTCCCTCTCTCTCTCTCTCTCTCTCTCTCTCTCTCTCTCTCTGTCTTTCTCTCTCTCTCCTTCTCCTTCTTCTTCTCCTTCTCCTTCTCCTCTTCACAAATGAGAAAAATATAATATGATTAAAGTAGCATTATTCTTGTTCCCCCAGAAATGAATGTTTAGTTTAACCTATTTTTCTTCTGCCAGTGCCACATTTATTAGGCCAAGCAAATTTTCTCTGCATCCGAGATACTGAAAAGTGAACAACACTTATCATTTCTATTTACCCATTTTTTTCCAATTAGCGGCTTTGTCTGCTTGTGTATAGGGATTCTCATTCAAAGGTACATGTATATCCAGATATGATAGTGTTCTATTCACTATCATCACTATCATGATTGAAAAGGCTACTTTGCAAAATGGGACTTTGATGACCCACATTCTAATGTGGTAATCTACCACCCAAAATACATTAAATTCTGCACTTTAGATGTATTACTACCAACAATAAATATGGAAATCAACTATTGTCCGCCGACAGGGAAGATGGATCCATATTTCATCAGTTCATCACGACTAATAAATAGTAGGTTACCCACTTACCCTTTTGTGACAGTTGATTAGTCTACAATCCAGACCAAAGTGTAACATTTTGACCCCTTAGCATACATGTGTTTTTTGTTGTGTATGGGGATGTTGAATCCCAAGTCATCCTAATGGAAGCCTTTTTATATAGGTAATCATGTCTTCATTTCTATTCAACAATTGGCATTTTACAACAATGTACATGTATGTTTAAGAGTTCTTTATTGCTATCGAATTGATAAATTCCTAGTTTAATATACATGATATGACAATGTGATTTTAGACTTCAGTGACAACATACTGTGAATTGAACTGAACAAAACTTTCTTACATGCATTTACACATTTGCGTGCAGAAACAACAACAGCATATCTATTGTATCAATTAATAAAGTGCTACAGAAAAAATGGAGTGATATATTGCAGGGAATTTTTTTCCCCTTTTATTATTTGCATCCTTGAAGATGGCTAAAAGTAGATCATTTTCTAAGTGCTCTGTCATGTGTGATATGAAGATGTCTTCTCACCTTGAATGCTTGGCCGCCTGGCTGAAAGACAATGGCTTGGGCAATGCTACACCTGACCATGAATGCATTATTCATGAACCCTTGCGTGGATAGACTGAGAGAGAAAGAGAGAGAGGGAGAGAGGGGGGGGGGAGAAAGAGAGAGAGAAAGATAGTGAAAGAAAGGAGAGGCTGAGAGAGAGAGAGAGGGAGGGAGAGAGGGGGAAGAGAGATAATGAATGAACTGGGAGAGAAAGGAAAAGAGAGATGGAAAGAAAGAGAGGAGGAGAGAGAAGGAGAAAAAAGAGGTAGATAGGGGAATGAGCAGAATAGAGGGTGAGAAACCAAGGAGAAAGAGATGAAAAAGATAGATAAATAGAGAGAGAAGTGGAGAGAGAGAGATGGATTGAGAAAGATGTGAGAAGAGAGACAAGAAGAGAGAAGTGGAAAGAGAGAGAGAGAGTAAGAAAACCAATAAGCTTAGATCCATTGACAATTCTGACCTTCACATGGACATTAAATATTCATGTCCTGTCAGTCCAAGTCCACGCCCTCAAATTGGGTCACATCACATACACGATTCCGGTTGCCACAGCAACAAGTGTCCTCCCGATGAACTCCATGTAACACGGTCCATGATGTATTGATGTCTTATCACCCTGATTATGGCTGTAGTTTTGCAACATGGGGTGTTTGGTCTTTTGTTTTCTTATTGATTCCTGAGAGGTTGACAAGACACTGTGGTTCATTAGCACAGCTTTGTGAGTCTAATTACTGGTAACGAGGAGACAGAATTATCTAGAACGAGAAAAGAGACCAACTCCCCAAAGACTCTTAACATCTGGATTATTTCTCGCCGGAAGCCTCATTAATCCGTTGAATCTTTGAAAGCCCACCGCATCTGTACATCTGTTCATTTTTGACGAAAGTGACCGGGGATTATTAAAAGGATATAAGTTTTCAGTTTTCGTTGTTACGTGTGACGCGCTGCATGAATGGTAAGTCTTTATGGATGGAAACATCGGGAGTGGAACGGTATAACAATTGAGACGGCAGATTTGTCAACCATGTTCCTCACCTTTTAACTGGAAAGTGATGGTGCGAAATTGGAGAAATCCCCTTGGACTGCAAGGAAACCAAATGTAGAGCATTATTTATGGATTTTATTGCGTTTTTCTTAAACTTGAGATCTCCATAGATGGCTGCACCTTACAGATGCATACCTGCCAAGGTAATATCATCTGTTCAAAGCCAGAAGGGCATTAACTCTGTATCAAAGTATAGGAATTTCTGCCCTTCTGGCTCCAAACTGAAAATATACCATCGCCTCCCCCCCCCCCCCAAAAAAAAAAAAAGAAGAAGAAGAAAAGTGCAATGCATTGTGTAGATATTAACTGCTGTAAAGTAAGGCTGTGCACAACAGTGTAATGAGGTACCCGAGTACACTCCCAGGCTTACAGGCGAATACTCGAGTATTCGGACGCCATGTTTTTTTTATAATTTTTTTTGAATTTTTTTGAATTTTTTAGATTTTTTTTGAATTTTTTGATTTTTTTGACTTTTTTGACTTTTTTTTCTTTTTTGACTTTTTTTGCCACTACCATACCACTCGGCAGTTTCTCAGATCCCTCGCCCAAAACGCATGCAATTTTACTTTGAGTTGCAGTTGAAGGCGCCGATTTAATAAGAATAATAACAGTAAACAATGCTGTTTTAAAACCAAAGATGGCAGAATAATCCATTTTCCTCCAAGTCCAAACAGAAATCTGGACATTTGGTCCCAGTTTCTGAAAGGTGAGTTTGACAGTGCTTGAGTTGGGAAACATTTTTACCGACGGTACCATGCCAGCGGCTGCCGCTCTCCCTGGCACGGGTAAGCGTGGGCCTGGACATTTTTTTTTTTTTTTTTTTTTTTTTTTTTTTAATTTTTTTTTTTTTGCGGCCGAATATTCGGGTACGAGAAATCGTACCCGAGTAGTTGTCAACCGTGCGGGTACTCGAGCATTCGACTACCCGTCGCAGCATTACTGTAAAGCATTCCACATTGTAAATAGAGGCAGCCAGTGGTTTTAAATACACACAAACTGTTACATGGAAATATTAATAGTTATTGCCTTATTAAACATGAAATATACATTGTGATGAATTCCATACTCAGATGAGCGGAAAATGTACTAAAGATACAGATCATAACCTTGTCAGGATTGGGATTTATAGATTATTTCATGATTGCATTTATGAGACATGAATGTTTAATGAATTAAGGTACTAAATATGAATGAGGGTGAGAATATTTATCTATTCTAATTTTCTAAGTTCATCAGTATTCTGCATCAATATTTGATGAAGATAATAATAACTGAATGCATATGAAACACATATCATGCAGAATTAGCTTTATAGCAATGTTGATGAAGTATATCGAGGAGATACAAATTTGATCACAAATGAACATCTCTCCTTTACCTATTTGTGTACACAATGTACATTGGTTCAGGAAACCAGTCTAAATCTATACATGTATGTACCCACAGTTGAATGAATTACAATTTTCTAAGTATTGACAATTTAATGAAATATGTTCAACCTTTTGACATTACTGCTTAGATCTTATATAAAATTGATACATAAATCCTCAGAAGTATCAACTCTATCAGTTAATCCTGAATCCAAAAATATTGATCAAAGAAACATTAATGAAATGTGATACTTATTAAAGTTCAACTGCACCCTCCCCCCTCTCCCCCCCCCCCCCCCCCTCCCCCAGCAAAAAGATATTAAAACTGCTTTCATGGTGCTATATAATATTGTTTGATATTGATTACGTTATTTGGGCATGGCTAGTTGTTTAAGTGAAAGTGCTTGGGAAGCTGTGTGATTTTAATTAGTTTATCGGTAAGCCAGATAAGTGAAACATAATTGAATGTTTCTCATGCCTTTCGGGCTCTCTTTGATGCACTATGCTTTCGGAAGGCCGCATTGATGTAACATTAATACTGTTTTCTCTGTATTTGAGATACTATTGTTAACCTTGAGCTCTGGTATGGAAATCAAAGTTAATTAAACTAGTGAAACAAAAACAACTCCCATTTGCAGATATAATTATAGTAACCTGTGTTAAATAAGCATATGGCGTCGGGCCTACAGTACTTACCCAGATTTCATTGTCTATCTTTCTATGCTCATTACTCAGCCACTATACATTATCTAACACAATTGTTTGGCACATGTCATTTATTTGTTATCCTGAACATTCAGCGTAAGTTTCATTGGATTCTGTGAGACTTTATTTTCCATATTTACCAGAACTCAAGTTTATCTTTAATTGGAGCTCTGTGTAAAATGATACGAGTGAATGATATTCTCATTGTCTCCATTACCATGATAGTGGAAAACAGTCCAATTTCCATTGCGTAACAGTGAAAGTCTTTGTTGATTGATGCATTTTGCATATAAGTGACTTCATAATGCTTGTTTATATTAAAAGGACTTGTGAATTTCTGCTGAAAGCAAAGAGGGCATTCCCTCTGATACTTTAACGTAGAGTTAGCACCCTTTGAATCACAATAGTACTTAAACATATGTAGGCATGATGTAAAAGTCTTGAGCCAAATGATGCTATTTATCAAAATTATTTTTCATTGATGGAACCTTTTTGATTGAGCTGGTGAGACCATGAAAATGCTGAAAAAGACGAATTTGTTGGGGGTGGTGACATTTTCGTCTCAATCCCGATCTTGTAAAATATTCTAAACTAGGAAGAGAAAACAAATCATCAATTATCTGTTCTTTTCAGCTGTTAACAAAATTGCTGAATGCAAATTAATCCCAAAAAAGAGGTAAAGATATGAACTAGCATGAATAGAAGTTGGGTTTTTACCCCCTTTTCTTATTTGTTTAAAATAGAATTTGCAAGGGTGGCAAGTTCGGCACTACAGCAAAGTTCAAAAGCTTTACTAAAGTGAGAATCAAGTGGCTCGTATTTGCTTAGAGTATTATTCTCTCCTTGTAAATCCTATCTCACTCTCTCTTTGAAGTTCTCCTGTATTTGTTAAGGATTTACTAGGGGTTCTGTTTATGGTATCTTGATCTTCAGAATCCTATATTTGTCAAGGATTTACTCGTAAGTTCTGTCTACCGTATACATCCTGTTCTTCAAAGTCAGCAGGACTCAATGAGGTTATAAGTGGAAAGTTCAGAAACATCAGAACTGTTCTGATTCTGATATCTGTTGTTTACTGGCATTTGGTATGTAACAGAATGTAATACTTGTTTGCAGCAGTGGATTTGCTCTAACAAAGTTGGTAGCAATATTTCTGCAAGGTTTCCTTTAAACACCCACATTTCATTGTAATTTATGATGTCAAATAATCTCTTATGTCATTAGTTTTTTTCTGTTGTTCATTGAAAAATAAAATATGGATAGGGTGCCTTGCTCAAACCCATTAGAGTTTGTATGGGTTAATTAGCAATTAGAATTGAATTATTATTCCTTAGCATGCAGGAGAAAACATAAGATATCCCTTTTCTATCATTTGGGAAAGGAAAATAGTCTTGGGCACCACATTGACATGACACACAGGCACCTCGACTGAAGTTGATAATCAAACAAGTGTGAAAACAGTGTTATATTTGTAGCAACATGTTTTCTTCTAGCTTGTTAGTCAGTGTACTGCTGCTTTGATCATCAAAGATTCCTACACTGCAAATTGTTGTGTAACGACTTTACACAACATTCTGTGGTTCACTCCTTACAGGGGTTGTGTAAAGCTGTGTAATTTTGTCAACACAATTTAGGACAACCCCTGTGTAAGGAGTGAACCACCCAATGTTGTGTAAAGTTGTTACTCAAAGAATTTGCAGTGTAGCGCTATAATGTGTAGCAAGATCTAGCTTGTGTGTCATTGTAATCCTGGTTTTATCATCAAAGGTGCCTATCAAAGTATCCTTCTTCATCATCCTCGTCCATGCACATTCAAAAATAGAAATCTCTTATTATTTGCACGGGGCACTTCACCAACCGTGAGGACCTTGTGTTGGTCCAGTCCTCATTAGCATGCATACGACTAAGGTAGACGTAGGTATTCTTCAACAATTAACAGGCACACGGTAGACAGGATCTGGACAAACATAGCAGCAAGAGGATAAGATCCTCTTAATTGCATAAGTCATTAAAGCTCAGGTGTGATGGTGTGGAGAAAGTCCATGTCCGAAATATTTTAATTGGGAAGAATTTTTTTTGGACAATCAACAACAAATATCTGTTGGGTCTTCGCTCTCTACGTATGATAGGGTGGTGATAGAGATTTCCATATTACAGATTTGCTGTAATCATTAAAAAATAAGAAATAAAATGAAAAGGCCTATTAACACTGCCTCAGGGCACTTCTATAAAATACAACGGATGACAGACCATGCAAACTCAAAATGATTGTTACTTTTTGTTGGGATGACATTAGACATATTTTTTCATTATGAAAGAAGTTTATTTAATTTGCACTTATAATTAGATAGTAACAAACTGGTTTTGAAATTACCTTTTTTCTTTGGAATATATATTAGGGATTGACTAATGATAATTACTTGTGGGATTAAATAAAAATCATGGTTCCAAAATCAAATTATATTATAGCTATATATTCCTACTGCATTATTCTCTTTTCACCTCCTCCTTTGAACAACTTGCAGTCATGTTATACACTTGATGCTATGTTAGGCAAAACTTGTGACTGGCTTTCTTGTTAAAAAGGACACTCGCAACTAGTATCCAAAATGTTATTCACTCTGATACATACCATTTAAGATGTACAAATGTGCATGGTTACTGAAAACAATTATGTCATTGCATCATACCCTAAGTAAATGTGCTTGTGTGCAAATCGTCGCCGTTTTCACGAACCGGCACAGCCCAACGCGCAACGAAATAAGTACATTCTGAGAAAAACGCGTTTTACGTTTAGCCCGTTTTGAATTCGCCAGAAACATGCCTTATGTCAAATTTTATATCACAAAATACATATCAATGAAAGGAAAATATTCTGTATTTTCTATACATTCCATTTGTTAAGCATAATGACAATTACTATTAATATTACGAAGCTTTGGACTCTCGTGCCGGTTCGTGAAAATATTATTTTGCTGTTTACGTAGCAAAAATATTTTCACGAACCGGCACAAGCCACTGTGTCGTTTTTCCTATGTAACTTTACGCGCAAGACAAAAGCGCTCGCGCTGTCTTAGCGCGTATTTTATTTTCACGAACCGGCACAACCGCCTGTGTCGCGTCGTCTAGGTCTTGTAAGCGCAAAGATATTTTCACGAACCGGCACATCCCATTGACTTATAACGGCGCGTGCCGGTTCGTGAAAATATGAATCGTGCTTTTTGGCTCGTGTGTCGCTTTTGTCATTTGTGTAACCATGGATATCTCAAAAACTAAAGCGTTTTGGATGCTGAAATTTGGTGAGATGAAAGATTGTTGATAACTTATGCTAAAAATGCAAAAAAAATAAAAACTACATTTTGAAGGGATTTCGGTGGCTTGTGCCGGTTCGTGAAAACGGCGACGAAATGTATAGTACATGTTTGTTTGTCTGTTTGCTTATCCTTACAATACATATTAAGATACCTCTCCTCATATAAGTAGCCTCTTTGTGAGAACTTCAGTGGGTACTTGTTCTCACTCTTAGGAGCTGCGTCTTATTGTAGTGGACATTTGTTCAAGTGCTTATAATGAGTGCTCAAGAGAGAACACTGGTTTGACAGTGTGTTAGATACAAAATATGTGTACCTTTGAAACACCCCTATACAAATTTAAGTTCGTCGCGAACTCGTATTATGCTCGTGGTAAGCTTAATAAGATCGTTCTTTAGGCTTTAAGCTCGTAACACGCTTCCAGGACGCTAGTAACGATCTTACTAAATGTTGGCGAGCTCGTGCGCGAGTTCGTCACGAGCTCGTGGCGAACTTGCGGGTAAACTGGGGAGCTCGTGGGCGAGCTCACGGGTAAAGGGGGAGCTCGTGACGAGCTCGTTGGTAAAAGGGGGAGCTCGTGGCGAGCTCGTGGGTAAAAGGTGGAGCTCGTGGCGAGCTCGGGTATAAACTGAGGAGCTCGTGACGAGCTCGTTGGTAAAAGGGGGAGCTCGTGGCGAGCTCGTGGGTAAAACGAGGAGCTCGTGGCGAGCTCGTGGGTAAAAGGGGGAGTTCATGGCGAGCTCGGGTTAAACTGGGGAGCTCGTGGCGAGCTCGGGGGTAAACTCCCCATAGGAAAGTGAAAAGTATGCCGCAGACCTGCCGCAGACCTGCCGCAGACCTGCCGCAGATCTGCGGCAGACTTTTAGTCTGCGGCAAAGAGTATGCCGAAATATGCGGCAGAAAGAAATTTTGCTGCAGACTTGCCGCATACCAGTATGCCACAGGAACAGTCTGCGGCAGATCTGCGGTAGGATGAAACTTTGCTCCAGACTTGCCGCATACTAGTATGCCACAGGAACGGTCTGCGGCAGGGCGAAACTTTGCTCCAGACTTGCCGCATACCAGCTAGTACGCCACAGGAACAGTCTGCGGCAGATCTGCGGCAGGGCGAAAGTTTGCTCCAGACTTGCCGCATACCAGTATGCCACAGGAACAGTCTGCGGCAGGTCTGCCACAGAAAAGTGGGAAATTATACAGTCTGAAGCAAGGCTATAGGCGGCCATTTTGTAGGACATGCAGTACCATATGAGGTTGCAGGCTGAGCCCATGACCTTGTAAATTCCTGTTTTAATTAGCACTGTTAATTGTCTTTTTAGCTTCTGTCAAACCAAACAATTTGCTTCAAGTTCAACTGGTACCATAAGAGGAATTTATTACATAAGAGGAGGCTGAGGAATTAACGGACTGTTTCAAACTTTTTTGTTGTGCGATATGTGATCTTATCTTCAGCCCCACTAACTCACTTTTTTGTTGTAACTATAGGTACCCAAGACGAAAATCCAATTGAAACTAATTGAACACCAATTTAATTTTCAATTGATTTCAATTGGTCTCAATAGGTTTTAACAGGTTTCAATGGGAATTTAATAGGACTTCAGATGGTTTCAATTGGTCCAGATTGTCCCTATTGGACCAATTGGGCCCATTGGCCCCATTGGCCTATGCCCCATTATACTTTAATGGGACCCAAATTTGCTTGAAGTTGGACTTCAATTGGTCCAATTGAAACCAATTGAAAACCTTTTAAAGTCTAATGGGGCAGATTGGTCCAATTGAAATCCCATTAAAGTCTAATAGGGCCAATTGAAACCAATCATCTCATGAATATTCATTATTACTTTACACGTGTGACAGAAAAATACATTTATCATGATTTGTTAAGCAAATTAAGACAACGCACATCATTTTTGTGATTTCTATTTTCCTTTTGCCATTATTAACCAATAGATTATTTTGTCTGATCATTTTACAATTACATTCACGTTTTAGCAATAGATTGATAGATTGATATTGATTATATGATTACTAACCAAGAAACAATATACATATTTAGTATATATATATGTGTACGAGCCTGAGTCACTTTAAATGTTACTCTTGAATACACTTCAAATGATCTATGTGATGGAGTTAATACAATTGAGAATAGAATATACCTAATTGGTAATATCGATATATATTGGTATTACCTAATTGGTAATATCGATATTGCCAATATCGATTATGAAGTATCAATCAGTTTACATTAAGCTTGCAGCCATTCCACGAGATTGTCGACGAACTCGCCGACGAGCTTGTCGACGAACTCGTTCACGAACTCGCTGACGAACTCGCCGACGAACTCGTTGACGAGCACACCAACGAGCTCGCCAACGAGCTAATCGGCCAGTGACGAGCGTGTATATTTGGAGCATGCCAACGAGCTCGTAGCTAATTTGCATATTTGGAACGAAACGAGCTCGCTGGCGAGTTCGTCTGCTTGCTCGTCAACGAACTCGTTGGCGAGCATAGCTTTAGCTTTGGAGTGGTGTATACATTTGCATAGATGTGTTTGGCCAGTCTTGAAAATGTGAGTGTTAAATAGACATAGAACCCAAGAGTTCGGGCCTGAAATATTTGGGATTTGACAAGAATTACAATACCAAAGAAAAAACCTAAATGACAATAATTTATTCTACAACGTGAACTACAATACTTCACTATAGAAATTGAAGAAAAACAACAACAACAAATACACAAACTTAACAGCTGTTTGAAAATGACTGAAAAGAAAGAAAGGCTATTTCATGTTATTGGAAAACTCAAATAATTTAATATTTTCACGTACTCCTTTCTTGTATTAACACATCCATTGCATTAGCAGGAGCCTAATTTTTTCCCATTCATTCAATTACCTGTAGTCATATGAGGCAAACTATAAGAAGTTTGAAGTTGTGTAACTCCTGGGGGGTGCATGTTTCACAAAGATCCTTAGTTGAACTTATCTCTAAGTTGGTGGACTTAACAATTATATGGAAAGTCGTTAGCATCACTGAAACTATTTTGTAAAAATTATTTCAAAATGCATAAAATGTTGATTCATATCATTCATATTTTCTATTATCTTGGGAGATTTCATGTTCTTGATGTGGAATTTATGAATACTTGAATTTTGCTTTTGAATGTAATTCATTATAAAGCTACAAATGGCTCTCCATAATATTTAAGTCCAACTAAGCATTAAGTTCGACTTAGAATCTTTGTGAAACACCACCCTGATATGCACACAGTTGTAGTTGATTTGCGGTATTGTTGATGGCGGAAGGCATCACCACATGGGACCTTTTTGTTGAATGAGATTATTCTACTTCATGCCCAAAGAGCGGAGCTCCTCTTTCTTCATCTATTTCTTTCCAGTCAATATTTTTCTATGTCTAGCCCAGCAGGTAGGCATTAGCAGCTATTTATAGAGATGTTAGTACTTTTCCACCTTTCTGAAGCTGGAAAATGAGATTATCTCCTAAATTAGAAAACAAAAATTTCTGTGTATAAATGTAAAAAGTACTTGAAAGCCTCGAGGATTTGTGCTTTTATTATGACTGTAAAAATGGAAGAAAGTACATTCAATTGCAGCTTCTTTCCATCAAAACAGAAAAGAAATGCCATATATTAGGAAGGGATTGTAATTTGTGTTTTGTTCATTTTATACCCATTAAAATGAGTTAATAAACGACAGGACTTGGAGGTAGGATTGAAAAGAAGCTTGAGCATAGTCTTATTTTAGGGGAGGGTGGGGGAGGTTTCTTGGTAAAACACATGTTATACTAAAATACTTCAGTATGTCGGTGAATATATATGTCCCTCTTCAAACTGTGTCGAACAGATTTGGCTTTCAATTTGAACACTTTATAACATACAAATAAAGGGAACAAATTTACGTTGATTTTAACATTATTGTTCAGGAACATTACCATATTATTGATACTGTGATAGGGATAATGAAATTATGTATTTTTGTTTGCACCTCAACAAGCTAGCTGTGGCTAAAGTTGTTGTTGGGTGTAATGTTTGAAAGACACTGAAATCTAAAGTTTTTATGTACACCTATGTTCTTGGCACTGGTTGATCGCTTTCAATTGATGTTCATCGTGGATTGTATTCACTGTATTTTATGTTTATGTCATCAATTCATTTACTCTATTTAATGATAATTCCCTTGCTTTTTGCCCCGATAAGTGTTTTCAATGAAACGCATGCTTGTCCTATTGACTATCATGAAACAACCAACTGCCAGATAAAGTGCCTACCAGCCATTGCTACTTTGTTCTTTTGCGATGCATCCCCCACGACTTTCTTTCACCCCAAAGTACAAGTGAATTCGGTGTAGGAATTCAACAGGGTCCTGATCGATAGTGACTTGTCAGAGTCAGCACAATGCAATTAAAAGAAGAGTAGTCAAAATAACAATTGTCTGTGTGCGGATCAACCACCGATCAATACGCCATTGTGCGCTGAACTGACCGACATGTGTTCTTGTGAATCTGCGCACAAAGCGTCACTGACTCCTCGCCAATAATGCCTGCCTGCCTGCATGGGGCTGGTTGGGCAAGAGAGTGAGTGACCGGTCTGTGTTGTAGAAGAATTAAAGCGTTCTTTTGCACTGTGTTGTGGAGGGGTCCTGTATAGAATGGCCTCGTCCGTTGACTGTGGTTATGAATAATAGGGGGCTTTTGTAACATCAAAGCTCTGGTATAAGGTAGAGGTGAGACCTGTTGGCTCAATATTGACCTGATAGAATAGTCAAGGCAATAACATCATTGGATGATGAATCGTTGGATGACAAAACATGTTGTTTGCAGGGATGAGTCTACTGCAGACAAGAAACAAACAAGTCAAAGATAATTGAATGGTACTAGACCTGTACCGGTAGTCGACCCAAAACTAAGTAAGGCCCAGCCCCGCCCTTGATCTAAAAGTTTAAAAAAAATATAGAACTTGAAATGAAATTGAGGGGAAGAGCAAGGAAGATTACCCTGTAGGATTAGACCAGGGGGGTGTTTCACAAAACTTGTCATTAGTGACAAATGACAGTTTCTGTTATAAGCTAGTGAAATCCTTGATTCCGATTGGTTATAAGCAGAGTTGTGACTGATTTTTGTCACTTGTTGTTGAAAAAAGGCTTTTTGAAACACCCCACAGGTCACAAGATGATCTAAGAGTGAGACTATTTATTACAGAAATGTCATGTAGAATATCTGTGTCATGACAGTGATAATAATGATGATGATGAGAGGAGCAGTGAACTAAGAAATATATAAACTATAGGTAGATTAAGGAAAAGCTTGTTGACTGGCGCGGCCACTGCCCAATGAAACCTGAAGAAAAAAAACCTTTCTAGGGGAGGAATTTGCTTTGCTGCTCCCTGCATACTCCCTCCCGAAATCATGTTCCTAGAAAGATATTTGGGGAAAAAATTCTGGAAATTTTGAACCCTTCTCCTTCCGACAATCTTGGATCTCCCCTGAATTGAATTTTTCAGAAGAGTAAATAAAAAGGGGCAACTTTAGGCAAGCACATTTTGATGGATTTAAATTCATCAATTGGACAAACTGATTGTACAATAAAACCAAATCTCCTCACTGGATTTATCTTTTTTCAATTGGAAACAAGAATCATGAAGCCCGAACATGACGCAGTCTGTGTAATTATTGATTCAGCTATTTTTGCCACGGCGCAAGATGAATAGTATCAAATCGAATAGTAAAACCAAATGACAGCCGTTTTTCTATCATTGATATATATAACTTCATCACCTGCCCGAGTCTATTTGTAATTCGATAATGAATTTCACCTCGGAACGGACATGCCGAGTTGTACTCTGCTCTGTCAGTGGCGATTTTAATTACTTCTGCTGTGAATAATAGAAAAGATAGTTTGTGTTGTCAGGTCTTGAATAGAAGGTTAAGTTTAGTGTTATGGGAGGTCAGAGCGAGGAAAAGACCATTGTTTGGGTGTCTGGATATAAATACAATTGTAAGAATTGTAAGTTAGAATTGAATTATCCTTCTAAAAGAAGTGACATGTGATTAATATTGTTATGTGCATTTTTTTTTCTATGGCCCTATAGCACAAAAGGAATTCTACTATGTTTAGGAATGACTCAGTTTTGGATTGAACGCTGTATTTTTAGGAAATTTGATTCATCATACCTAAAAATTTGTTTGCATTACTGTTAACGTTGTTAACCAGCTTATAAACACAGCGGCAAATTAAATACTTGTTTGTGTGTATCGTAATTACATAGCAAGTGAGCATGAGAACAAAAGTACATTTGTTGCTGCATACAACATATGCACCTAATTTTGAAATGAATCAGTGAGTTTTACTGTAAGAAAAGGATAATATGAATGTATCATACAGTCTTCATTTTATATTGTCAGTCTTATTACAGGATCACACTTATTATTTGTCCTTCTACATTCAGTCTCTCCCTTCTCTCATCTGTCTTTCCTGTTCTTTTCTTTACTTCTGTTTTTGACCCATATACCGTTTCCCTTATCTTTGTAATAACTTCTTCCTTTGCTTTTTCTTCTTTCTTTTCAATCAGACAAAAAATTAGTCAATTGGATTGTATTAATAGCGTCAATTATGATTCACATATACCATGCAAGATTGTTTATCATCCTTGTATACCTTATAGTATGTTGGTATTTGCTATACTATTTGTTATATGCATTTTTATATTTATTGGTAAAAATTTTAGCCTTGGTGAGACAGATTTTGAATAAATATACCATTAAAATAAATAAATAAATAAATGAATAACTTATCGTGTACCAGTACTGCATGTATGCAGTGTTGTGCAGACTGAGGCATCTCATGTTTGATTATCAACACGACTATCGTAGCTGGATGACTGTAATTGTTTATCAGATTAGTCATACTAACCAAATCTTCTTTCCTTCTTTCGTTTTATTCTTCTGTACAGCCTCGAGAAAAGAACCACATTAGCAATGGAGCAGTCAAAGCTAGTCAACCCATCCAGATCAATGGTGTTCTTGGGAGGAGGACAAACGGCCTCCAAAGTGAGGTAAATATGAGTTCTCTTATACAGTAGGCTTGCGGGTGCACCATGTGAGAGAGAGAGAGAGAGGATTGAGGAGTCCTGAAAAAGGACTCTGACTCGGTAATCTTTCTTGGGGGTGTGTAGTCCTGAAAAGAACTGTTTTTGTTATCTTTCTTAGCTTATAGTTCTATTAAAGGAGAACTATAGCGCTTGGAGAGGATGAGTGGCTCGACGTTTCGAACAGGTTGACTATCTGCCGTCAGGAGTCATGAGTTCTCTTGTATATCATTATAATAATAATAATAATAATAATATGGATATTTATATAGCACCGGTATCCGCCAGGCTCTGACGCTCATGGCACCTTACACATATTAACCTGGTTATAGCCGAGCTGCCAAAGTAACCATACCTGCCAACCACCCCGATTTAGGCGGAGTTCCTCCGCATTTTTCATACCAACTCCGAATTCCGATTGCATGCCTCAAAACTCTGATTTTTTTTAATTTTAAAATATTTTTAAAACAAACGACTGTTGCATAAGACTAAAGCATAACACAGCACTGATAACCAGATCACGCCTTACGGGGAAACGATAAACAAAAGTACTTTATATAGCGAATGCCGCCTTATCACATAGCCTCCGCACACAGCGCTGCATGTCGCACGCATTCACTCATAGGTTCACTGAATTTGACTACACTGGATAGGCACTTTCGCGCACATGGTCCGTCCGCCGCCATCTTGTTTAATTCCAAAACAACACGGCCGCTACGTATGCTACGTGCGTTCGTGCCTTTTGAGGGGAGCATGGGGGTAGATGATCGTGCGCATGGCGCCCGCAATATAGTAGCGAAGACTTCGGTGATTCAGCGGGCGCATTGCAAGTGTAGTGCGGTATACGGTGTGTTGCTGTTCATGAACGCCGGGCTGGTGTGTCTGTGGTACTGGTGAGTGTACGTGTGCGTGTGTAGAATACGAGTTCTGCCATTTGACTGTGGATTCGAATTTGCCATTCGACGCTTGAACGAGGTGTTTTCTTCCTGAATATTATCATGGATTCACTCAAAAGAGCGAGTACCCGAGAAGGAGATCCTCTGACTGGAAACAGATTTTTAAAAACGTTTTTATGCACATCTTTATTTTGGACTTGAATATGGTAGGTTCGAAATGCAGTAAGAGTGATTGGGCGTTTGTGTACGTTTTGCGCGAAAATTATGCTGCGGTGTCTTGCGTTACGGAAAGACCCCCATTTGTTACGGACAAATATGGTAAATGTTACTGACAGCCATCCTATAGGGTTGGCATATCTGCCCCCCCCCCCCAATCTACGGGCTACTACCCCAATCCTTCGGTGGTTCGCGACCTCGTAGTCCATCCAGAAAAATTTACTCCTAATTTCTCTTGTCTCAGGTTGGCAGGTATGAGTAACTAGCGCTCAAGCATATCAGGTACCCATTTACACCTGGGTGGAGAGTGGCAAATGTAGATTAACGTCTTGCCAAAGGATATTAGTGCCGCAGCGGGACTTGAACTCCATACCTTGTGATCTGCAGTCGGGTAACTAATCCACTAGACCACAAAACCCACTTTTAAAGTTATTATTTTTACAAAAAGCATGGAACATGGACATGTAGATCTTTATCCAAGTGGGAAACTTAAACTGAACTTGATGTAATTAAATTAACCCTGTACATCCTTTAAAAAGAAGCAAAAATGGTTATGATTTCTTAAATAAAAAAGACGTGTCTCGACAAGTCAGTGGGTCTTTGGAAGAAAGCATTTCTCTAATCAAATATGCTGTGATTTCTTAGGCTTCCAAAAGTGTTCAAATATTTATGTACATTTTTATGTACCGTTTCAGTAGTTTGGTCTTTATCCAAGTGGGAAAATTATACTGAAATTTATGTATAGTATGTAATTTAATTATATCCTTTTGAAAGAAGCGAAAATGCTCATGATCTAAATGGAAAAAGACATGTCTAGACCAGTCAGTGGGTCTTTGGAAGAAATCATTTCTCTAATCAAATATGCTGTGATTTCTTAGGTTTCCAAGGGGTGTTTCCATTTACTGTACCACTTCTTTCTGACCTACCTGACACACTTCAATCTGACACACTTTTTTCCTGTTTATTTTCTACACAGAGGCATTTTCAAGAGCCATGATCTGTGATTGGCTTTTTTGCTAGTGAATATTCATGATTATGCAAATTATTAAGATCGCAAGCACAGTTCATATCCTTTGTTTTGGTCTTGCGAAAAATACGATCAACTTTTCAAAAAGTTCCTGAAAATGACACTTTGAGCGAGAAATTTTTATAATGAGTCAGCTTTGTAATTTCTGAGGTATGCATGTTGATTTGGTAATATTGAAATGTTATGAAACGGACGTATATTTGTTCTCAGGACCATGTTTTGAGGGGGTAGCGGGGTTGATTTTTCCCCCAATGACCTGATGACGGTGTTCGCAGCTATATGTTACTGCACGACTGCTAGCCACGGCTGTCGGGCCGGAGTCGCTCCGCGCCACGGTCAGCTGATCGACCTGCTGGGGCCTAATCATGCAACGTGTGTCTGCACAGGACTTGTTTGTAGCATCAGAATTAGAAGTTCAGCCGTAGCTCTACAGGCCTACATTACCATGTGCAGAAACACTGTACAACTTATACTAATGTAGGCCTAGACCTACGGCTGAACTTCTAATTCTGACGCTACAAACAAGTCCTGTGCAGACACAATGTTGCATGATTAGGCCCCAGCAGGTCGATCAGCTGACCGTGGCGCGGAGTGGCTCCGGCCCGACAGCCGTGGCTAGCAGTCGTGCAGTAACATATAGCTGCGATCACCGTCATTGGGGGAAAAATCAACCCTGTTACCCCCTCAAAACATGGTCCTGAGAACAAATATACGTCCGTTTCAAAACATTTCAATATGACCAAATCAACATGCATACCTCAGAAATTACAAAGCTGACTCATTATAAAAATTTCTCGCTCAAAGTGTCATTTTCAGGAACTTTTTGAAAAGTTGATCGTATTTTTCGCAAGACCAAAACAAAGGATATGAACTGTGCTTGCGATCTTAATAATTTGCATAATCATGAATATTCACTAGCAAAAAAGCCAATCACAGATCATGGCTCTTGAAAATGCCTCTGTGTAGAAAATGAATAGGAAAAAAGTGTGTCAGATTAAAGTGTGTCAGGTAGGTCAGAAAGAAGTGGTACAGTAAATGGAAACACCCGTTTCCAAGAGTGTTCAAATATACATGAATGTGCCATTTTATTTATTTGCATGATCTGTTTCAACCATATTGAGTTGGCCCAACATTTGCTCAGGTGACATTTGTTCTATTTCTTTTGTCAAAGTCAAAGATAAATGGTTAGGGGTGTTATTTGGATTGAAGTTATGAGGTTTGGTTTTGATATAGTATTTGGTCCGGGAATTAAGTTGAGAATTCAGTTATTGAAGGATGTTTTCTGCATAGAAATTGTCAGAGTGTGCATCATCAAACAGTGATGATGGCCAACTGTGTTGTATCTCTCACTCTGTCTCAATTCACGTTTCATCTGGTCTCTGTTTCTAAACCATGCCTCCCCCACCCCTTCTCTCTCTCTCTCTCTCTCTCTCTCTCTCTCTCTCTCTCTTCCTCCATTCTCCCCTCTCCTTGTATATACTTTCTCCCCTTCTCTCTCTTCTTATCTCTCTCTGATTCTTATTCTCTCCCTATCTTCCATTTTTTTAACATTGTATCTCTATTTTTCTCTCAATTCCTAATTCTTTCTAGCCTTTCTTTCACTCCTCTCACTCCTCTCTTTCTCTTCCTCTTCATCTTACTTTCGAACCTCCATCCGTCCCCTGTCTTTCTATTGTTGTGTGCATTTCTTTTTCTTGTCAATTACTCTATTTGCTAATGATAGTAATCATCTTTGTGTCTCGATTAAGCACTAGAGAAAATGCATTGGGAACCCAGTTGAAGCCCCACTGCCTATCATGTGAAGCATGAGTCCCTCATCATCTACATTGTATATGTTTTCTCTCTCATTTTCTCGCAATTCATAATTCTTTCTATTGTTGTGTCCCTCTCTCTTTCTTGTCAATTTCTATATTTGCTAATGATAGTAATCAGCTTTGTGTCTCGATTAAGCACTAGAGAAAATGCATTGGGAACCCAGTTGAAGTCCCACTGCCTATTTTGTGAGGCAATAGTCCTTCATTTTCTACCCTGTCTAAGCTTTCTCTCTCGTCTATGTTTTCTCTCTCATTTTCTCTTAATTCCTAATTCTTTTTAGCCTTTCTTTCACTTCACTCTTTCTCTTTCTGTTACAACATGTATAACTCCATCTCTCCCCTATAATTCTTTTGTCATGTCCCTTTGTTTTTCTTGCCAATGTCTCTATTTGCTAATGATAGTAATCATCTATGTGTCTCAAGGCACTAATGAAATAGCATTGGGAACTCATTAGAAGTCCCACTGCCCATCGCGTGAGGCATTAGTCCTTCATTATACGTTTTCTCTCAATTGCTAAATTATAACTTCATCTCTCCCCTGTGTTTCTATTGTTGTGTCCCTTTGTTTTTCTTGCCAATGTCTCTATTTGCTAATGATAGTAATCATCTTTGTGTCTCCAAGGCACCAATGAAATTACATTGGGGACTCATTAGAAGTCCCACTGCCCATCGTGTGAGGCATTAGTCCTTCATCATACTTTTTCTCTCAATTGCTAATTCTTTCTAGCTGTTCTTGCACTCCTCTCTTTCTCTTACTGTTACAAAAATGTATAACTTCATCTCTCCCCTGTGTTTCTATTGTTGTATCCCTTTCTTTGTCCTATAAATGTCTCTATTTGCTAATGATAGTAATCGTCTTTGTGTCTAAAGGCACTAATGAAATTGCATTGGGAACTCATTAAAAGTCCCACTGCCCATCGCACGAGGCATCCTACATGTCTTCAGCTCAAAGCCAGAAGGGCTGTAACTCTTATCATTCATTGAACATTGAACACAATGTTCAAGCCCTTCTCGCTCTCAAGAGATGTAGTACCTCGGAGAAGATCGAAATCTCTAGATTCTCCAGTTCTTTACATAGAATCACACAATCTGCCCCACAAGAAGGCTATGTTTCGTCGAGGGCAGCAACAGCCTTATGGCAAGCAGCCATTGAATCTCTCATTAGCTTTCCATCTATAATGGACATACCAATCAGCCCACAAGGGGTTTAGAACAGATCATGATACAGATAATGTTCCTTCATTATTAACTGAAGAATCCATACCCACACTGACAGGGGTAATTGTTCAACCTATTTTTAACTCTTGGCATATTTCTCATGACAGTGCAAAGAGAGAGAGAGAAAGAGAGTAGGCCTGTCATCATCAGCTCGCGTTGGCCAAGTAGCACGCTATTTCTGAATGAGGAAATTAGCCCAAAGTTCCAAATCGTGCCTTCATCAGCTCGAAACTCGAGCTCAAGAAATTAGCTAGAGAAATTGTTCAGTGTTCGTGTATAGTGCGAATCTTCGGGCTATTTTGCAAACTAGCTCTAGATATCTTGGGAAGATTTTCCGAGGAAATAGCCTGCTATTCACTTCTTCACCTGCCAAATAGCCTGCTATTTTGTGATTTTGTGATTGTGCTAATTTCCCGAACCAGAACTAGCGGGCTAATTGGCCAACTCAAGTTAATACAAACAGGCCTAGTGAGACAGATGGATAGAGAGAGGTAAATAGCATGAGATGAGAAGAATGGTAGAGAGAGGAAAATAGAGAAACCATATATATTTACAAGACGATCCAATGTTGAATCAATACTACAAGGCATGCTTCCTAGCTATCAAGGGTTGAAACCTAAGAAGCGAGGGGGCAAGAAGACTTTCTTGGCTGTGTTCCTTCTCTCCCTAAGGAGAAAGCCAGAACATTGTGCTGTGCAAGCAGAGATCAGCATGGAAGGAAGATGACATTGAAGGTTTTCACAATGGCCTTAGAAGGAAAATTCTGATTATTTATTGTAATGTTTGCAGGCAGACATGAATATATAGGGCAGTTCAAAGTAATACTATTATCCAAATTTATGAAATGAAAAGGAGGGTATTTGATATCACTGAGCAAATGCTGTGAAATTTGGTTACAGCAAACAGTATCTTATTTCATCTAAGTCAGGATTGATTTATTACTGGGTTACATCATGTATAATCTTTTTTTTTATTTTGTTATATATATCTCTCTGTCATTGAGATACTTATAAATACATGAATAATTACTAATTCCTTGTTTCAACAGCATTTGTTTCTAAATCTCTGTATTTTGTATCTCTTCAAATGCCCCCCCCCCCCCCATCTTTTCCATACCCTTCAAATTTAACAGTGGTTGTTAAGACATTAATGTTCAGTACTTCCTTCTTTTTCTTCTCCTCCTCCTCCTCCTCCTTCTCCTCCTTCTCCTTCTCCGTCTTCTTCTTCTTATTGTCTCCTTATTATTATTTCTATCATTATCATCATTGATATTTTTTTAGTACTGTATTATTATTATTTTCATTCATAATGATCATAGTTTATGATTTATATTTATATTTGCTATTCCTTTTAACCCGCTTGCAGAAACTCTCCAACAGTCTTCCGCCGGCGTCCTCGGGCCAGCCCACGTTCCCCCAGCTCTCTCTAGGCCATAATAAGAGTAGCACTATGGGGGAGTCCTTACCCCAACTCACCAACGTCCAGGGGCATCTAGTCGCCTCTGGTATCCATCAGACCACCATAGGGGAACACATCAAGGCCCATAGACAACCTAACAAATTGTAAGTACATGTGTTTCTTTCTTTCTTTCACTCTTTCTCTCTCTCTCTCTCTCTCTCTCTCTCTCTCTCTCTCTCTCTCTCTCTGCTTGTTTTCTTTGCTATGTCCTATTTTGAATGGTTTAGAGAGGACACCGCATATTTGCAGAGGAAGTTTTTTTAAAACAACATCCACTTAATAGTTTGTAAATTGTAACCCTAGCTTGAATCTAACAATTAGGGTATCAAACATGCCACTTTGATCATAGGCTCAGATTACCAATAGTACCTTGTTCATTCCCCCAAAATATATATTAATAAGTGGGGACAGGAGTTTTCTGTATTTTGTAACATTTCTGCAAATTAATAAATACTGTGCATTACCATTGAACACTCTCTTCTGCACCCCCCCCCCCCCAACCTTCCCTTATACCCTCAGATAGTTGTTGTCTTGTCTAGGTTATGGCTTTGTTTACCTTGGTGATACTTTCAACCAATCACAGTAGTGGTATTTGTATCAAGTTTGGTCAAGAGAGGGCAGCATTCAGAAAGTGTTTACAGGCTAATAGAACTTCCCAGTTTGAGATTTTCATTTGGTTATGCAAACTCATGTCACTGAATGCTTTGATAATAATCAGTTCATGGAAATTCAATTACAGAATTGTTTGTTAGATATTATTTAATGTAAGTGATAGAGAAGCAATTATCCCCACACATTTTGCTTCGGAAACAAAATGGCAATATTGATACATCCTTATTTGTCCATATATGTGCACACAGAATATGGCAAATAATTATGTGGCATTAGTTTGCTATCTTATAGTTTAATTTTGAACCCTTCCATTTGTAATGACCATATGATTATCAAGGACAAATTAAATATTGTATATTTGCATACTAGTTCAAAGTTATAACAGATATGAATTTAAATTTACATTTAGATGGCACCTTTATAAAGAATAATCATTTCCTTTACTAATCAAATCAAAAAAATAATTGAAGAAGAATAATTGAAGTTTTCATAGAGCTTCATAGAGCGTGTGTGTGTGTGTGTGTGTGTATTGTGTCTTTTACAGACATGTGTCAATCAGATATGATTATTTACGTCTGGGGACCGACCTTTAAACGTCACCATTCGAAAGAAGTGACTCAGCACGCCACAACGCCTAGTTTGGTACTTAGTTTTTATACTTGTCGTAGTAGATACATATTTTAGTGATAGTGCTGCACAGCTTTAGATATATTTCCTTGATAGTTTTTATGAACTGAATTATATTCTGTATTCTCCTACAGTGAGGACATTAAGAGATCATCTAAAAATGAAGGCAAGGACAGTAGAGGACATATGAAGCCAAATGGTGAGTGATTGGGGAATTGTTTTTACAATCTGCCTCATTATTTGAATTTTGTTGTTTATCTGGAACCAGAGATGGAAAATTCTGGGGTTACATTCAGGTTACCGGTAGATGTTACTCTGTTAGACTAGATCTTTACCTGAAAAATGAAACCAAAGTTGACAGTTACTATACATACTGATATCTGAATACATTTTCTGAAGAGTGCACACGTTTGGTAAATGTATGCTTGTCTTCTGATACTGATGTAATTTCAAAATCTCTTGGTGTTTTAGAGGATTAGATAGATGGAGAGTATTATTCTGAACTGATGCACAGTTATTCAGTTACCACGGTGATGTCTTACTAAAGGCTATAGAGATCTCATATTGGTTTTAATTTGTTTTCTTCATTCATTGGCAATGATGTATTACTGGATCAAACTGTCTTTCTTAAATTATTGAGAAGCTTTAGGAGATTCCCTGGTAGGACTAATTCAATTATTATTATTATTAATTTTTTTTTAAATATTTTTTTGCAGAGGCAATTATGTCCTACCGGGACAGATTTAGACGTTATAGAGCCTTCTAATCTATACCTCAACTCGAGAGATTCTAAGCTTATGCTAATCTTGCTGGTTCTTTAATCTTTTCTTTTACAGAGGCCATGATGTATTACCGAGACAAACTGACAGTCTTTGAGGAAGCCGAGATCCTGGACTACCAGGAGGTCTGGTTCTTAGGTCCAGAGGCTAAGAAAGTAGAAGGGGTCCAGGGAGCATCACAGAATAATGGCTATGATGATGAGAATGGGTCCTATATTAAGGTAGGTTGCAGCATGTGCCCTGCAAAGGGGGATCGGCAGGGGAACTCCCATTTCACATACCTTTTTAGCTAAAAAAGAGTACATGCTGAATTTTACATTACATTAAAAAAAAATGTATCTCATATGTTTAAAAAAAAAATATATATATATATTATTACCGGTATTATTATTATTATTTTTATTTTTTTTAAATTTGTTGTTATATTTTTTTTTTTTGGGGGGGGGTCTTACCTCTTTTGGGACGCACTGTATATACACTTGTGGAATTTTACATGATGGGCGCATGTATATGTCATGATCAATATAATACTCTGCCAGTTGAAGAAACAAAAAACACCTTGACAGTGCTTTACTTCTATTACATCACCATCTATCCTGCAAATTTTAATTAGCCCTCCATCAACTTACATTAACATAATATTCCTCAGTATAACATATAGCAAAACCCCCATCTCACATTACAAGCCCGTAACACGAACGCCTCCATGTTTTATAGAGCGGATTCAATCGATCGTGTAATGTGGATTTAATTGAAGTAGCCTTGAAATGAATTTCAAACACAATAGCTGGTAATTGTATGATCTAATGAGACCTGATTCATCAAAATGTCATGTTTCCAGTCTGACGTCAAACGATGATTGGCCATGGGTAGAATGCTCAACGATTGTTTCCTCGAATTTAAATATCCGGTTCATGGTCCTGCCCCAGATAGTTTGATTTCAGTAAATCATCTCTTTTGTTGAGATAATGGATTTTTTCTATTTGTTTATGTTCAGCTATTGATGATTGAGGTGGTATATATTTTGGTATGAGAAAAATTATGAATGATTTCAATTTTTTTTAAATTGGTATTACTAATGATATATCAGTTTGAAAGACCATGATTCATACAATTTTTTTTCACTGGGTTAGGCATGCAGATCTTAATGGAATTTAGACCCCAATGGGAAAGATTAATCGGCGATTTAACAAAGAGTTGTAGCAATAAAAAATTTCATTCATAATGATAGTGTGTAGTGATAAAATGGGTATGTTTGTGTTTGGGTTGTTGTATTAACATGTGACTCCTTTCTGCTTTATTCCCATCAGGTGATACATGATCATTTAGCATACAGATATGAGATCCTGGAGGTCATAGGTAAAGGGTCGTTTGGTCAGGTCGTCAAAGCCTTTGATCATAAGTTAGGAGAGATGATTGCAATCAAGATTATACGCAATAAGAAAAGGTGAGTGCATTCTCTTTGTTATCTATTTCCCTTTTTCATCATTATTTTAATTCCTTAATGGTTTTCTTCATTATCTCACTTGACATTGTATGATTGTAGTTATTAATTGCCTACTCTCTGTCTCTCTCCCCCCCCCCTTTCCCCTATCTCTCTCTCTCTATCTTTCTCTCTTCTCTTCCCTGCCTCAATTGATGTTGTATTATATTCATTGGTGGATTCTCTCTTTCTTTTCCTCCCCCTCCCCCTCTCTTTGTCCTTCTCTACCCTTCTCTACCTACCCCCCCCCCCCACCCCTGCACACAGTCAATTTTTCCTTTCCTCTATCTGTCCATGTTCTCTAGTTTCTCTATCCATATTTCTTAATCTCCTCATCCTCATTATTTCTGAATATCTTATCTTTAAAGGCTGAAGATTAATTCAGCTTTTTAAAAAAAATCTAACAGAAAGTAATGCAGCCTCATTGAACTTAAAATCACTTGTAGACATGTTACATTGCCATTAGGTTGCTGAGAAAATGTAGCTAGTAGTAATTCAAATGGAAAATCCTGCTTCAAATGCATGACTTTGGAAGATATGTGTTTGGTGGTCAAATTCACCATTGAGCTGATGTGTAAGCATGGGTACTATATTGTGATCATCCATTTTTTTAACCAATGGTCTCTGTATTATACAGTCAAACCTGCTTTAGTGACCACCTGTCTACAAAGGCCACATTTGTTGTTTCCCTTGAAAATGTTTTCTAATTGAATCATGTACTAAAGGATTCTGTCTACAAAGACTACCTGTCTACAAAGGCCACTTTTTGTGTTTCCCTTGGGTGGTCGCTATAGACAGGTTTGACTGTATATTTGATCTTTTTTTTTTCCCCTTTTTTTTTTCTTTCTTCAGGTTTCACCACCAAGCACTGATAGAAGTGAAGATACTAGATGCATTAAGGAGAAAAGACAGAGACAACTCACATAATGTGGTCCATATGAGGGAGTACTTCTACTATAGGAACCACTTATGTATCACTTTTGAATTGTTAGGGTGAGTATAGAACTTTGGGGTTCTGGAACTGACAGGGAGAATGATTGGTGAATGACAGGGATTTAATGTGATCATGTTATGATTTAAAGGTGTGGTTCATTACAATGGTGGTGGTGGTGGTGGTGGTGGTGGTGGTGGTGGTGGTGGTGGTGGTGGTGGTGGTGGTGGTGGTGGTGGTGGTGGTGGTGGTGGTGGTGGTGGTGGTGGTGGTGGTGGTGGTGGTGGTGGTGGTGGTGGTGGTGGTGGTGGTGGTGGTGGTGGTGGTGGTGGTGGTGGTGGTGGTGGTGGTGGTGGTGGTGGTGGTGGTGGTGGTGGTGGTGGTGGTGGTGGTGGTGTATGATGGTGGTGTAGGCGATGATGATGGTAATGATGGAATCGATAATGTTGAGAAAAAATTGTTAATAGTTTGGGATTTTAATGACAGCGTGATGATATCATAATGGTGATGGGCTTGGATAAATTAGAGAATGGTGTTTTATAATAAAAAAAGGTGTAAATACGAAGATATTTATACTGATGAACATGAAGATAGTTTTAGTTGCTATGATGTTAATGAAGATATGCTGATGATGATAATGATAATGATAGTAATATTGATGATAATGATGATTGATTGAAGATGGCAACACTTGCAATGGTAATGATGATGATTAGTGTGATGATAAATGCAGCAACTAGTTTATTGAGGATTACGAGCAACATATTTTGTAAACTCTTACACCACAGTTAATCCATCTTCCACCTTCTATTCTCCTCCACAGAATGAACCTGTATGAACTGATCAAGAAGAATAACTTCCAGGGCTTCAGCGTTGCCCTCATCCGTCGCTTTGCCTTCTCCCTGCTCCAGTGCCTGCGCATGCTGCACAAGGAGCGCATCATCCACTGCGACCTCAAGCCAGAGAACATCCTCCTCAGGCAGAAAGGTCAAAGTACAATCAAGGTCATTGACTTTGGCTCCAGTTGCTATGAGCACCAGAGAGGTAAGTTAGTGGGGAGAGAGAGAGAGAGAGTGGGATGGAGAGTTTAGGAGAAAGAAGAGAGAGAGAGAGATAGAGAGGGGGGATGAAATAGGGGGTAAACAAAGAGTGAGAGACACATAGAGATGCAGAGAGGCAGATCTACACAAGGCAGAAAGACAGAAACATCACAAGAAGTAAAGCAAAAGAATATATATATATAAAGAGAGAAAGAGAGAGAGACAGACAGACATACAGACAGAGAGACAGAGAGAGAGAGAGACAGACATACAGACAGAGAGACAGAGAGAGAGAGAGAGAGACAGAGACGGAGAGAGAAGGCACAGAGATTAATATGTTGGAGGAAGAAAGAAATGAAGAAATAGGGAGTTGGGGAAAGAGAGAGAAAGAGATATGGAAGTAGTGTGCAAGCATCATATATTAAAAGAATTATTTCTAAGCATTCCTGTCTCCTTAAAAAAAAAAGCCACACCCCCTTCTCAACATCACTTCTTTATACATCCTCTTATCACCCACCAGTGTACACCTACATCCAATCTCGCTTCTACCGGTCCCCGGAGGTGATCCTGGGTCTCCCTTACGGGCTCCCTATCGACATGTGGAGCTTTGGATGTATCCTGGCTGAGCTCTACACCGGCTACCCTCTCTTCCCGGGGGAGAATGAGGTGGAGCAGTTAGCATGTATCATGGAGGTGAGTTAACCCTTTGAATACCATATCTCAAAAAACACCAGGGGCCTGTTTCACAAAACTTGTCATCAGCTACTGAAATCCTTGCTTCTGATCGGTTATCAGCAGATTTGTCACTGATTTTTGTCGTTTGTCATTGAAAAAAGGCTTTGTGAAACGCCCCCCAGTTTCATAATTCCTATGGAAAACAGTTCAACCTCCTTTAGTTGTCATCTGTATAGAAAGACATCCTGTCTATAAAGACCACATATTTTGTTATCCGTGAAACATGTGTTATATTAAACCTGTCTACAAATACCACTTATAGTGTTTTTCTTGGGTGGTCTTTTTATACGAGTTTGTAAAATTTCAGAAAGGAAATTGATAATTTTAAGTGACTTTTTAAAGGTAAAGACCAGTATTGGAAACGCCCCAATTTCAAAAAATGAAATGGAAGCTCTCATTACCAATCATGTGAAAGAATATGTTTTGACCAATACATGATGATAAAAAATTTGCCGGGAAACCGCCTACTAATTCATATATTTGGTAAATTTGTTTCTCTCATGGTCGTGTGAGAGATATAGGGTAGTCCCATATACATCTTTCTGTGTATAGTGCTTGTAACTTTACGAAGAATGGGCCAAATTTCTTATCATTTTGATGATTCCAGAACCTTGCAGATGCTAGATGCTAGATGATCAACCTTTTCTGATCGATTCCACAACGTTTCTTTCACAATGAATCGCATGACCATTACTGGTCTTTACCTTTAAAGTACGCAAAAATGACCCTGCTTTCATAAGTTGGTGTTTTTGGATATGAGATTTTTTTTTTTTTTAAGAGAAAATGAAAAAAGTGTAAATCATGAGCAGATTTAGTGATATTCTATTCTCCTTTACAATGTTGAAATCCATGCTTATTAATTAGCAATGATTCTAAATGAATGTGATATATTAGATACATATACTGTGGCTATATTACAATTCTAAAAAATCTAAATTAAATATTGTTAGTTAAGTTTGCTTCAAAATTTATTTATTTTCACCTTTTTTTCAGATCTTTGGACTTCCTCCTCCCCACATTATTGAAGAGGCACAGAGAAGAAGACTATTCTTTGGTAAGAATTTAATCTAACACTTAAAGCCGGACTGTACTACTTGTAGCTACTTGCGGCCTCTATATAGCAAACAATGCCTAAAGGTAACTGTTGGTCCCCCATGATCCCCTTTTTCTTATGTTAATTGGGAGCTGATTTGATGAGATAACCACCTTTCAGTGACCAAGCTGGGAGGTCTAATCCCTCCTAACCAAACTAGTACAGACAGGCTTTAACTTAATAATAATATTGGATTCTTATATAGCGCACGTATCGACCTTGCAAGGTCCTCAAGGTGCTCCAACATTACCCGGCTATGCTAGGCTGCCGATTGCCGACGCTCACAGCATTTAAAGGAATTCCTTCCTAACTTGAATTTTGAATGAATTTGCATGAAGTATTTAACATAAACCTGCTACCACTTTCACTCGTAAGACAGCAATTGACATTACAACAACTACGCCCACCGTTACTACATTCCTTTCTAGTAATTATTTTGTATCGTATGTCATTGATAATACTTTTATTCAAAATTTCATCTTAATTTTCAATAGATTCCAGAGGCAACCCACGGTGTATCACAAACAGTAAAGGCAAGAAGAGGCGACCTAACACCAAGGATCTGGGATACGCGGTCAAGACAGGCGACCCTCAGTTCCTTGACTTCGTCAAGAGATGCTTAGAGTAAGCATTTTGTGACATATTTCTTCCAAAGTTTGATTTAAGTTGATGCCCTGGTACTTGTATGCTGAGTGTTAATCAGCCCCACTGCACTACTTGCGCTCTCTATATAGCAAACAATGCCCAATCGGTGACCATTGGTCCCCCATGGACCCCTTTTCCTTATGTTAATTGAGAGCTGATTTGATGAGATAACCACCTGTCAGTGATCATGCAGGGAGGTCTAATCTCTCCTGGTTAACCTATTGCCGAGGGGCTTTAAGGTTCTTTTGCATACTTACAAAATTACGATTATAAAATTAAATGTAGAAATTTCATATCTTGTAAGAATTATTCTTTCTCTTATTTGATATTAATTGATATTTGTTTGTTAGAGACATAATAAGACAACTAATGACACTACCCTAAATTTAAACCTGATTTTCAGATGGGACCCTTCCCAGAGGCTAACCCCGGACCAAGCCTTGCAGCACCCGTTCATCCAAGAAGGTATCCCTCATACCAAGTCCAAGGACAAACACCGGTCCTCCAATCCCACCGCATCATCCTCCTCCTCCACCACCACCACCACCACCACCACCACCACCACCAACCATCATCATCATCATAGAAACAAGCATCAACAACACAGCACGCATCACCAGCAGACTGTCAAGGAGATGCAGAAGGAGGGTACAGCGGCGGCCAAGGGTCAAGAGGTCAAAGTTGAAGGGTCGAGCGGAGGGGTCTTCCAGCTGCCGGCCGTCAACAAGGCGGTGGCCCAGGTGGCCAAGAGCAGCGCCAAGGGCAGTGCGAGGGTGAGGGTAGGGAAGGAGAAGCAGAACAACTCAATAAAGGAAAATACAGGTAAATTTTGTAGCTTTTAATCCTGTTAGTACTGTAAGCATAATAATAACAATAATAATAAGCATTTCTTAAGCGCCGTCTATCTAGAAATTCTTTTCCGAGGCGCACTAATAATTACCTCGGCTTTAGCCTAGCTGCCATTACAGCGCTTTAGCATTTCAAGGAATTAATTCCTGCCAGGTACCCATTTACCTCACCTGGGTTGAGTGTGGCAAATGAAGATTAATGCCTTGCCAAAGGACATTAGCATGAACGCTAAGCTCCGTTTTATCGCAGTCCTTCGTTAAGCCCTCTTCTCTTTTGTGACAAGTCATGTTTGTTTGCATGGTGTGCAATTGAATCCTTACCTGAAATACTGAATTTTCATGTGCAGTACTTTGGTATGCAACATAATCAAATTGATTATCAGATGCTAGATTTGTTGAACAATATACATTTTCCTTTACAAAGTATATCCAAATTCTACTTAGTTTTGAAATAAGATAAAAGAACAAATTTCTAGTATCTTCATGTTATTTGACCATGAATAATATTAGATGTAAAACCCTTTATCAAACCGGTACTTCTTTTTCCTCTATTGCAGAAGATTCCAGTGCACCCGACGTCTCGAAGAAGAATGGTTTAAGGATATCAAGAGAGAAGTCTAATCTAAATGCCAAGTCTGACTTTGTCATGCCACCTATTCATCTAGGTATTAATGCAGACCTTACTGCAGAGAAACCCGTCAATAAGGTCAGTATAAAGACTTCTTGAGTTCTTGTAACAATAAAAAATAGATTCAAACAGATTTCAACACATTTGTATTGACTCAGTTAAGACCTCTTTATGGAATTTCTTTATTCTTTTTAGAATTTGTTTTGTTAACTATATTGAACCAACATGTTAATATGTTTGGGTCTAGTATCATAATATGAATCACTTTTGTGATGCCTAGAATTCAGATCTTTAATTGTCTTCAAAAGTCAAAGGTATTATAATAAGGTAGAAAATATGCCAAGAGAATGGACTTTTATGTGATAGAATTGAAACATGTACATACACTTAAACTGTTGATTGAACTTGTGGGGGATAAATTGTTTCATCATAGTCGTCTATTCTTGTTTCCCATTTTCAATCACACAGGTCAAGCCACTTCTTGCAGAAGATAAAGCGCCCTCTATTGAGGTAATTGAGGTTGAGGACTCTGAGAAGTTTCTAGAAAACTTAGAACTCGATGAAAAGAATTTGATGGACTCACAAGAGAAATATGCCAAGAAGGAGACGAAACAAAGTGGACAGTTCTTACCGCCGATTGTATAGCACAGGATATTGTAGAGGGAGAATAGGAACGGTTGTTATCTGGGACCTGTTTCACGCAGCCTTTTTCGAAGACAAATGACAAAAACCAGTGACAAATCTGCTGATAACCAATCAGAAGCAAGGATTTCAGTAGCTTATAACAAAGTCTGTTATTTTTTACTGATGACATGTTTTGTGAAACGCCCCCCAGGAAACATCAGAGGTAGATTAGGAACCATTGTAGAAATCAGGAGTGTAGAACTCATTAGGAACCTTAGCCTTAGAATGGCTGCTGCAATGGCTTTACCTTGGCGATCAGGACGATGGCTATGCCAGCGGGAAGAGAGTTGTCTGCCGCACTGGACGAAGGAGCAGGAAGTAGTAGCTTCGGTCTCGCTTTGATCTGCACCAAGTTGACGTCACTTTTTTAGCAAAACCAGCATATGATTTGGACGACCTTAGATTCAGCTGTGCTTACAGTTACATCAAAGGTTTGTGCATTTGAAAATCACTATGTTCTTAGTGTTTGATGTGATCAGAAGTGCCTAATTGAGGACATCATTCAAGGACCACAACCTCTAGTTCTGCACTCAGAGCATCACGTTTCAAGAATGGCATTATCCTCATCAGGTTGATTACATTTGAAAGTCACCATGTTCTTAGTTTTTGATGTGATCAGAAGTGCCTAGTTGAGGACATCGTTCAGGAACCACATCCTCTAGCTTTGCACTCAGAGCATCACGTTTCAAGAATGGCATTACCATCATCAAATCTGAGGTTGATTACATTTGCAAGAATGGCATTATCATCATCATATTGAAGGTTGATTACATTCATCTTGGTCAGAGAGTTTGAATGGCTATAAACCATGCATTTCTGTAGCATATTAGATATATCCAACTAAAAATTACACTCACAACCTCAAGTTTAATTTGAGTTTTTCAGTATCAGTAGAGGTTTTGTGGTCTAGTGGATAAGTCACCGGACTGTGAATTCCATGATTAGTGGTTCGAGTCCCGCCATGGCACTATTAATGTCCTTTGGCAAAACATTTATCTACATTTGCCACACTCGACCCGAGTGATGTAAATGAGTACCTGGTAGGAATAATCGGGAGCGTCAGAAGTGTCAGGAGTGTCAAGTCTGACAGATAATAGCGCTATGCAAGAACCCATTATTATTACTATTATTATTGTTCAGTTAAGTCATATCTCACATAACCTCACATAAAAGCACTGCAAGTTGCCCACCTCACCCACATGTGTTACAGCACTGCATATGCACCACCTTGAGCATGGAGTTGGATCTTCATTTTGGCAGTGCCTCAAACTGTGATGCCTTCACAGATGTGCCTTTCTTCAGCATAGGTTTTTCAAAATAGTAAAACACTGGTAAAATGAACCAATTAAGCCAGGGTCAGGCTCATTGATAATATCATACCCACAATCAGAAATGAAATATATAAGATAGATCGGTCATAAGGCCTAAAATATATAGGGCCTAAAAAAAAAGATGTTGTATTGCCCTTTAGGTGCCAAAACATGGGTCGGTCGGTCGGAAATCTTTTTTTTTAATACTTATTTTTCTTTTTTCTCCGTCTTTGGGCTGATATATTTTTCAGTTTTGAATGCTTTAATATTTTTTCTCTAAAGCCGAACCGTAGATTTCAAGATTTTTGGGTCAGTCGCAAAGGGCAATACATTTTTTTTTTTTAGGACTAGTGGCAAGAGGATCAATTTGTAGGTGAGAAGTTCATATAAACCGCTTAAAATTGACAATTTCTTGAAAGGTACTCATAATTATCTCTTTCAAAATTCTTATGGTACCTTTGAATCAGATTTATAAGGACTTTTTTCTACTTTAATGAGCCAGTGTTTGTATAATATAGTTTGTATAATATAGAGGTTTGGTAATACAGCTGCGAACATCAACACAAGTTAAAAGCTTTTGGCTAAGTTTTAAATGCACATCTCTTGCACTATGCATCATCTCCTGTTTTTGAACTTGTCTTTTGGGTCTATTTTGAAAAAAATGTACTGTATATTGTGTGTAATGCTGCAAGTATATATAAACCATGGGGATACGTTGTATGTAACTCCACGAATATACTGTTGAAGTGCCTTGATATAAAAGGATTATTTTTACTCTGTTGAAAGTCAGCAATTGTGTAAATTCAATTGTTGATTTGAAAATGAGATTACACCATCGATTAAAACTTGAAGAAGCTTTGAAAATGAAAAATGAAATGGAAGCCATAAAGGAATAATTCACTCAAATTTGATTTTATTATTAAAGGTATTGCATTGGTAAAGTTTTTATTATTGTTCTTTTAAATCTCTTTTTCAGAAGATGGTCAAAATAAATGGTAACTCCCTTAATAATGGCTACACCAGAACTTGATAAAAAAAGTGAAACTTTTCAGGGAAATCCATTCAAAATGTGGATCTACTTTGGCTTTGAATCAGCTTTTTTAAACAGAAATATTTCTGCACATCTCTTGTGATAACACTAGATAAGGGATCAAAACTATTTAAAAATAATGTGTCCAACACTGCTTACATAATGTTGAGTTATCAGTATCACACATGTATTTATGCATAATGAAACACATTTCACATATTAAATTCACGCAAATCGCTTTCTTCTGTTTTTATTTTGATATTTTCGAAAATTCTAGTAATAGTATGCCACTTATGATCAAATTTTAGAAGTAAGGAATTAAATTTCAATATTTCCCTGCCAATTAGTTTTTTTTTAATTGTTTAAATTGTATATTTATGTAATATAGCATTGAGTGCCAGCATATATATGTAAATATTATGCAAAATTTATGACAAAATGAAAAAGTATTCAGTATTTTTGCAATTTAAGAAATGATAGCGATTGATTTGTAAATATTTGCTATTTAACTTCACTTCTGTACTCTCATGAAAACCTTGCAATTTTCTTTGTAGTGTTTACATATGTTTGTTTTTCCTTTAATTTGTATTGTCCAGAATATTAGTACTTCTTATACAATTAATATTTCGTAATTTTGTTCGACTTTGACTGTTGGAAAAAACTGTTGCTAAAAACCTGAATTGACTAGGTCATTCTTATACCGACTATGTGGTATCTCTGTGAAATATCATATGAGTTTGCCCACTTCAGACTCCAAATAAATGATATGTTTACAACTACCTGTTTAATAAACCAAGTTAGAAAGATGTCCACGTTCATGCATGCATTCCAATAAGTGAATAGTATACACATTTATTTCTTGTTCATGCTATGAATGGGTCGATAAATATAGTATCACCGAGAAAAATAATTCAGAATTCATGAGGTCATCAGAAAATATGCTCATTTCAACCTTGTTATCAAATGCAATTATTATTCATTTCATTTTAACATAGATGTCATTTTTTTTTTTTTTGGGGGGGGGGGGGGGGGGGGTTAATTTGGCTTGGCCATCATTAGATTATATATTGATAACTCTCTGAATGGGTCGATAAATATAGTATCACCGAGAAAAATAATTCAGAATTCATGAGGTCATCAGAAAATATGCTCATTTCAACCTTGTTATCAAATGCAATTATTATTCATTTCATTTTAACATAGATGTCTTTTTTTTTTTTTTTTTTTTTTTTTTGGGGGGGGGGTTTAATTTGGCTTGGCCATCATTAGATTATATATTGATAACTCTCTGAATTAAAAAGGTATGTACTGTACATGTATTCATCTCAAATATTGGGTCATGAAAACAACAAAAAGTAACAATTTGAACCAAGCCAAATTATTAACATGAGGTAATCACTCTACTTAAGAGGTTTCAATAAGTCAAATGTTTGTTTTTGTGTCAGCTATTTTTACGTGATTATTCATTGTATGTTCAAAACAATTCAGTCAAAAGTGTTTTAATTGTAGAGTAGCGTAAGTATTGTTTGAAACTTCAAGTGCAATTTGTAAACAAGAAAGAAAAGTTATGATTTGTTTATATGTTTCTCTAAATTTATATATCCTTTTTATCCCTCAACTCTCTTGTATTTTGATCTACTTTGGAAGATATGCACATGAATGTTTAGCTTAAATGTCTAAATATTTCTTCAATTGCAGCAGTTGCTGTTAATTTTTATCTTAGATACTGAATTTCTGTCGGTCAACAAGTCATCAAGCATTGTACTAATAATATTGTGATAGAAGGTTTATCATTTTTAATTGCAGCAAGAATCACAAAGCCTCAAAATCTGACAAATTCTTTAAAAATGATATCATCTATTGAGAATCAGCATGGTGTCCAGTTGTATTCTTTTAGAGAGAATTGTCACCATTGAGTCCTTCGAAGAGGACTTATAGCCGTCAGTTCCCTGGTTGCCTATTTACAAGCAAACGCATGCTTTCTTAGCAGTCAGTGAAAACAAATCAAACAACCTTTTTGGCTTTAAAAGACGATTTCCACTTCATATTTCTGTAAAAACACATTTTCCAGTAATCAGTTCTTTTACCTTTAAACCTTGAGTCCTTATCGTGCCAATGGATATGATTAATGGATTTTTAAGTGGAAGATTAAAGTCTTTCAATGATTCTTATAATCTATTTTCTCTTGATAAACATGTTATTTACAATTTGTTTATCAAGTTTTATTTGATAGAGAATTGAATTGTTTAGTACGAATACAGTTGTTCTGACAAACTTTAAGATAAAAAAATGCCATGGCTACAAAATTTATACCGGTTTATATTAGGTATGGGTTTTGAGATTGTAAAAATAGCAACAATTGTGTTATGTAGCCAATTTGATACCCAGTCAAGTTGATAGTGATTATGCTCACTCATTCCATATATCTGAGTCTTTGAACGGTGTTATAATTTTTAAAAATCTAAGATGCACAAATAGCATGTGCTAATGATACAGCATGGGGAATTCAGGTTTCTGCCTTCAAAAGATAATTTAATCCTATATGACTTTTGTGATAGAAATTCATGTTTTGTTGACTTTGAAATTATTATTATTTATTAGTATTTAAGATTGTTGTTTTTATTTGTATTATGAAACAGGATTTCACAAAGATGCCTCGTTTTGCAATGTTATTGCATCGATTATTCTTCAGTGGCCTAGAGCCTTATCAGCTTACATCCGTCCAATATGTACAAAATTTTTGTGTGAAAAAAAACTTTTTGAAAAGAAATAACATGCCACGTTGAAAGAATTTGTGTCACATTTTTGTACTCCCATTTTTATGAATGTAAATACTTCAACGACAAAAAAAAGAGTTATATTTTAAGAATTTGTCTTCAGTTTAGAAAGGAAGTTTCTTGTTTATATATTATTAATTGATAGGTATTCTAAATGGCATTCTTTGCCCAAGGATATAATTGCAATCATTAAAAAAATGCTATATTATCGTAGTTTGTCAATGTAAGTTTCATTGTTGTTTATCTTTTTAAGAGCACATCTAGAATCGGCCAGTTATTTCAGACCTATGCAATTTGTAGGATATTTTCATCTAGTGTAGAAAAAGAAAAAGACAAATTATTTTGAAAACTGTCCTGATTATTTTGTTTTAATGTTAGAATATTTTTCACTCGTTGGAATCATTGATCTTGGGGTAAGATTTGTCAAAATTTAGTTTCAATGCCAGAGCACTAAGTTTTATTAATTGAAATTCTCTTTCTCCTTTAAGTTCAAAATAGTTACCAGGCATTTTACAAGTTTTGTTTTCGATAATATTCCTTTAAAAAAGTGTACAAAAGGACAATTGATGCGAATAGAAATTTATCTATAACATTGCATCTTTGGACTCTTTTCCATATACCGGTACTTTGTTTAGCTGTGTGCCACAGTGCTTTTTTAAAGACAACAATATGTACCAGACGTTATTTTGAAACATTTTTAGACCTCTCCATTTTTGGACTACACAATAACTTCCATGTTTCTCTCTCTCTCTCTCTCTCTCTCTCTCTCTCTCTCTCTCTCTCTCTCTCTCTCTCTCTTTTTCTCTCTCTCTTTCTTTTTTTCTTTTTATTTCTCTATCTCTCTCTCTCTCTCTCTTTCTTTGTGGACAATTTATATGACTTGGAAAGATAAACTTTCTGTGCAGTTACTTAAAATACATGAAACTAAATCAATTCTGAGTGTGTACCTGTCAACAATGTGACCATCCTATTTCTGTATTCAATCTTACCGTCACAATTATCATCGGCTTTATAATCATCAACTGATGTATACCTCAAGAAATGAGGGTTGCCTCAATATTCCATCCACGTTTTGAAATCCACCCACAAACTATTATTCCAATACAGTTTGTTATCATGATTCACCTTGTATTTTTGTGTAATACTGATATATGATCTATAATATTTTGTTGTGACATTCCGCGCCAAGTAAGTCCATGAGAGATTTCTTTAAACATATTATACATTTGTGGATGAATGAAAGGGCAGACTTTTGTGTTGTCTGTGCTGCCTATGGCAAGTGCAGGTTTGCTATTTTTGCTGATCTTAATTGAGAGTATATAATCTCAAAAAATATATATATATTTGAAATATTTTGAAGACTCTAGTGTCGATTTGTATGTTTTTCTTGTGTTGAATTGTTCTTGTTTGGAAGGAGTGTGTGGAATGAAAAAACCGTGAAGAGAAGATTAGCAAGAGGGAAACAAAATTATGAAAAGGAAAATCATGCAGGGCCCTGAGAAATTATTTTTCTGTAAATACATGAGAGTGAAGATTTATTTCCTGAGAATTTACAAACAGCACCTATATAACGTAGACATAATCTCAACAGATGTATCTTTATTCTACCGGTAATCTATTTACCTACTTTCTTACATTTCCCCCCTGTGTTTTGTTTTAGTAATCCCTCCCCCTGCCCCCGATCTTTTTTTCTCCCTCAAGTCTTTTTTGTCGATCTCCTTGTCAACTCAACTTTTTGTTGACGCCACAAGATGGCGCTGTTCCATTAAAAAAATCTCCCTGATAGTGTTTGTCCCAGATAAACGTAAACAAATGTTCTATTAACAGGCCAACAATAAATAATTGGGGAGGATATGGGAGGTTGGCCTTTTTAATCTTCTATTTATGATCCTTTCAGCTTCCCAGTTCTCTCTCTCTCTCTCTCTCCCTCTCGTTCTTTCTTTTATTCGAATTCGATTAAAGGGCATGCTATATTTTCAGATCTAAAACAGAACGTAACCTAATTGGCAAATTACTACATAATTTATCTAATATTAAAAAAGTGTTCTTTTTTTCTGTCACAAAACAGTGATATTATTAAATCATACGTTATGGTGATAATCGTGAAGATTCTGGAAAGGGGGGAATGAAATCAGCGGATGTATTTACCTCAAAGGTTGTACGAAAACGGTCCGGCGATAAAATTATTCTGCGGTTATTATTCCTACAAAATTTACCAATTATCCCAACTTTAACTCTCGAACAACGGAACAAGTGCTAGGTTCATACTTAACTATACACTTAACCACATATAAAACCGAGCCTTAAACCCAATTGCAGCCCCTAACCCAACCCAACATCTAGGACCAAAAAGCTCGGAGCAATATTTGTTTTTGTCGCCAGAGGAACTGTCGGAGCACCACTATATTCTTTTTACATCCATTATATCTCCAGATGAAGAAAACAGATCCCAAGGGATATAATACAGTTATATAGTTGGACGTCCTTATTCTAAGAATCCCAATAAACAGAAAAGTGTCATCAGAATATAAACCAGTAGACATATCCTAAGTTTATTAGCTGATGTGGGTGAATAATAAGTGCACAATAAACTTTCAATAATTGATGTCTCAAGTCTCAAAACATTTGCTCGCAAGACTGGAATGTTGCTTCTTTTTTTAAGAGAGGGAGGGGGGGGGGGTTGGTTGTCATTTTGTCAGCTTTCAATCCACCGATTTCAATATCAGTTCTCCCTAATTCTTCTCAAAGTAAGCCTTATAATTATGTTGTGATGCCACCCCTCTTTAGAACATACCAGGGCCCTTTATTATAGTTTCCTTGCTGCATAACAAAGCGTTATTTGGCACATGATCTTCATTTAGGGCAAATATAAGTACCCCCCCCCCCCGCGCCGTTTGTCCAAATGAGATAGGCCTACAAAAATTGACAAGTATTAATTTATGACATGTCGACTAGGTTTTTTTTTAGAAACAGTACTTGTTTGATGCAGTTTCTATCTCCAAACTTCCAAGAAATAAAGAATTAAGTCAACTTGTAAGCATTGAGCGATATTCTTGAGTTAGTTTTCACGTCACTGCCTTTATATACAACTATCTCTCAAGCTCCAACGATAATTACTAATAAGACAGCCTCTTTAATTCTTCCTTCACAGGGGGGGGGGGGGGAGATTTGATTTTCAACTTTTCTAAATAGGTTTGATAGAGTTCTTTTTATAATGTATACATTTAAGGTATACCTACCGACAAGATCTGTTTCTATTTTGAAAATACAATAAAGGAAGCCTTTGTAACTTAGTAGTCATTTTGTATTCAGGTTTATAAGAACCCCTTTAGCATATCCTTGACATATTTGTCGTTCATGTTGGATACACAAACAGAAATGTCTGTTAAGGGACCCCACTGGAAATAAGCTCTCGAGCTTTCGTGGGTTATCCTGTTCAAGCTGACTTATTTTTGATCTGTTATTATTGTATATTGTTGTATGTTGGAAGCTTGTCGAATAAAAATCAATCAATCTGACCTATAGATAAAGTTTGGAAGGTTGCAGCCCATGATCGAGACCGACAATTTCGCGGGCCTTCTTTAATGTATGTGTGCAAAAAAAAAAAAAAAAGGGGGGGGGGGGGTTGGTGTTCGTGCCCAATTTGCCCACAATTTTATCGAGCATTTCCTTGAAGTGAAACAACAACAACATTCAAAGTTTTACCCCCCCCCCAAAAAAAAAAAAGGGGGGGGGGGGGTCAGTGGAGGCCGGAGGGGCAGTTATAGGACCCTGCATTGCTGCTGTCAAAGTGTTATCTTCAGTAGATAATGCTCGATAGCTGTGTGCAGTGCAGGCAAGACCGGGCGTCATCAATAATAAAATGTTTTGATCAAATTATTGCTCTCGGCCCCCTTTGCTGAAGATAGATATCCACAAGAATTGAGACGGACCCAGTCAACAACAACCACCCTGGATATTTCGTTTGTATTTGCATAACAATCATGCTTTGTTTTCTTCAAGTGTAATAGTCTGATTCCAAGCAACATTTCCTCATGCCGTAGTCCGTAATGGCTTATATCAGGCAAAACATAGAGATTTATTAATTCAAAAAAGTAAAGTAGTGAAAAAACAATCTGAAATATGCATCAGGCTTAGATATCAAACCAGATTATTCATACTAAATGTTTATTTCGCTATTTTCTGTAAGAGAAATAATTTATTTCGCTTCATAGCCAGGCTACCCAAACGACTCGGTCATTTAGGTTATCGTCACACACACACTCAGCTCAGCTGACTTCTTTCGACAACTGACGGAAGCCAAAATCCCCTTGAAAGTCACCATTTCTTTGTATTTCTGCATAGAGGTATGTATAAAGCCTGTATAAATCACTTTTGCAAAAGTAGCACCATAAATTTATCAGAATTATTTGTTTCTAAGATCAGTGTATGTGAATCAATGAAGAGTAATAAGTCGGACTCGGGAGCTGAGTGAGTGCATGGTTTTCTGTTTGTGACGGTTTGTGACTGATAACCCCGATCATCTCGGGGATCATCTCTGATTATGTGAATACACCAGTTTACAGTTGTGTGCGCCATTTTAAACAAAGCCAATGACCTTGAGGTCATGTATTTATGCGTAAATTAAGATTGCGCCCATGCAAATTATGATGTGAGCGCACAGCGCAGCGCGCAGGCAGTGATGTCGTTGTTTTCAGATAAACATGTATTGTTGCGTCACAGTGAAAAGATTACACTGATGACATGGCCTAGTTAAATTTATTTACTCGATCATGCGCTCACATCATAATTTGCATATATGGGCGCAATCTTAATTTACGCATAAATACCAGAGGTCAGAGGATATTGGCCCCAATTTTGGGGCCAATGACCTGAGGTCAACTGTCTGCGCATGCGCACTGATACAACTGTAAACTGGTGTATTGTTGTTACCCCTGTACACAGGTACAGTGCAGTGGCAGTGTGTGTGTGTGTCCAGACATTTGAAATTACAGCTGCTTGTTTGCACATTCATTTGAAGAAACAAATGTTGGTTAGGGTCTAGATCTATGTTAGACCGAATTTTCCGTCTCTTTCGTTCATTAAAGATAAACTTGAGTTCTGGTAAAAAAAGAAAATTAATTCTCACAGAATCTAACGAAATTACACTGAATGTTCAAGATTACAAATAAATGTCATGTGCCAAACAATTTTGGTAGAAAATGTATACTGGCTGAGTAATGAGCATAGAAAGATAAGGAAATCAGGGTAGTACTAGCCCCGACACCATGTGTGTTGTCCCATATACATCTTTCTGTGTAAGTGATTGTTTCTTTACCAAGACTCTGCCAAATTTATGATGATTTTGATGACTCCAGAATCTTGCATTACACACCATTACTTACATGCTATATGATCAACTTTTCTGATCCATTCCACACCTTTTCTTTCACAATGCAATCGCATTACCAGAACTCAAGTTTATCTTTAAGCCTCTTATTTGGGTAGGGTCGGCTCTAGCTAGACAGAAGCCGACTCTATGCATTCACTTTCAAACACCAAGGCCATTTATGGCCATATTGTTATGCCCCGAAAATTCCCCCAAATGTCATTTTACCTCGTGCATGATATTGTAAATTAGGCCTAGGCTATAATACATTGGTTCCACTTGCCAACTTGACTGAAATAATCCGTTTAATGGTCCCTTTTTAGGAAATTATGGGTCAAAATCGACAACCATGTTGAAAATCTTGCAAGCCGTGTTTTAACTCTCGCTGCGCATGACGTCATCTAAATCTCATCCCTTCTAGTCTACGCCGAAGGCAAAGTGATTATGAAGAAAAACTGTGATAACGCCATTACGAACGTGTAGTTTTTAATTTACATTAATGATCTTACACATTCTTCGAAAAACGACATTGTTACCATTATTTGTGACAAATTCACAAGCACAAATTAGCGCCTTCAACTGCACCTCGATGTAAAATGAAGGTCCTTCCCTGCCTGGGTTTTCGGCAACAAAACAACAACAAAAAATAGGGGTGCGCCTTATACACAAGTGCGCCTTATACACAGAGATTTCCGGTAGTGGACAAATTGGTATTCGTTTCCCAAACGGCAGTAAGCTATTCAATTAATTTGAATATAGTCCAGGACTCCCAGGCCTAGTAGAAAAGACCATGCTTAACTTTGTGCTTGTGATGCGCGTGTACATGTAGATACAGTACATGTTCGTACATGTATGATGTGATGGGGCAGTGATGCTGCATGATTTTTAGCATACACTGTACATGTACATACTAGAAATATCACGACTCAAGGGAGGAAATTATAATGAGAAGGTTTAAAATAACCCTGTAAACGATCATTGGATCGGACGCCGATACCGAACCAATCGATTTTTTTTTTTTTTTTTTTTTTTTAATGCCGAAAATTTTCAAGTTTTTGGCTATCAAATGCTCAAAAAAAATTCATGGCTGGTATTATTTTGTCATTTGGAGTTGTTGTAGACTACGTTTTAGGCCTGAGTCATGTCGGGATTTTCATAAACCGGGTCCCGACGGCCTTGCACCGATCGGTACCCGGTGTCCCGAAATCAGCTCGCAGGATTTGTCAATTGCCTCTATAAAAAGCGCATCATCAGTATGTCCCTTAAAAGTGACCTTTTTTATCAGTCAAATAAATCAACACATGCATACCTCGGCACAGGTCGGTATATTCTTCCATTTGACATTATTTTTATCCATGATTGGCGATCTTTAGTGTCATTATCGTGCCTCTAAAAGTAAAAAAACTGGAGCAAAAATAGAAAGACAACGATCGAGCCGCCATTTTGATTCATGCAGGTTGAATAAATCGGGTCAGAAAACATTAATGTTTGAATAATAAAACGGATTTCTAAAAAGTACTCTTTTACAACATACCGATCAAATAATTTTTAAAAATAAAATAGATATTTTTTCTTTCATTTTGAACACCGCATGCTTCTTTTAAAAGCTAAAAATTACTTGGTAATCACAAGAAGTTTCGATACGGATAGCTGTTGCAAGGCAAGTTCAGACTAGTCTCGGAAAAATGCGCAGTGCTCCTTGTTAGCTGTAATGCGTGCCAGAACGAACCCAAACAAAGACGTGATCGTAACGAGAAAAAAATCATTAAAAACTACGAGAGCACAATTGGAAAGACAACTACTGCTCAAAATTACGATAATCAGATAAATAACTTGGACAAAGAATTCAATAATCGCCCAAGAAATGCCAAAAGAAATTGTGATAATCGAGGAGTAACTGGGTACATTTTTATCGCAAGGGGCTTGCTGCAAATACTTGAATCCTTTGTTATACTGCTTTTTACCGCAGAGGGGGTTATTTGGTTTCAAGCCTCGTGTTAGAACACGAGGCTAGAAACCAAATAACGTGTAATTCGGACATATCAGTACCTATAGTAACTCCTTAAATATCACTATTTCTGTGGCTTTTCTTGGACAACTATTGTATTATTCCTCCAAGTTATGTATCTGCTTACGATAATTTTGAGTAGTTGTCTTTCCAATTGTGCTCTCGTAGTTTTTAATGATTTTTTCTCGCTACGATCACGTCTTTGTTAGGGTTCGTTCTGAAACGGATTACAGCTAACTACGAGGAGCACTGCGCATTTTTCCGAGACTAGTCTGAACTTGCCTTGCAACAGCTATCCGTATCGAAACTTCTTGTGATAACCAAGTAATTTTCAGCTTGTAAAAGAAGCATGCGGTGTTCAAAGTCAAAGAAATAATATCCATTTTGTCTTTAAAAAATTATTCGATCGGTATGTTGTAAAGAAGTACTTTTTAGAAAGCCGTTTTTTATTCAAACATTAATGTTTCTTTGAACCTGATTTATTAATCCTGCCGAGAGACCCGGCCAGTACAGTAGCTAGCTAGCAGCTGGCAACGAAAACCCGATGGGGCGAACTGCTTTGCAACCCATATTTATATCAGCAGTTCGGATTGATTCAGGATGAGCTAGAATATGATTGGTAACAATTAAATACTTAAGTTTCAAGGTGGAATGATTTTAGTGTTGTGCAAAACTGCAATTTCTTACATATTTCATTATTTTTTTCGGAGCGTCGATTCTCAAAAAACGAAACCGGGACCCGACGGCAACGGTCGGGTCCCGGTGTGATCGACCGTACCGACTCAAGCCTACTACGTTTGTTGATATTTAGTGCCTTTTCATGACTTTGAAATTAATAATATTGGTCTAAGAAAAGAGGCAAAACATCGACCAATTTGTTTTTTGTTTTTTGTTTTATTTTTTAATGCCGAACATTTTCAAGTTTTGGGCTATCAAATGCTTTAAAAAAATTCATAGCTGGGATTATTTTGTCATTTGGAGTAGTTGTAGACTATGTTTGTTGATATTTAGTGCCTTTTCATGACTTTGAAATTAATAATATTGGACTAAGAAAGGAGGCAAAACATCAACCGATTTTTTTTTTTTTTTTTTTGTTTTTTTGTTTTAATGACAAAATTTGTCCTGCTTGCATGTAACTGCAGTGATTCATAGTAAGATATAAAGTAGTTTAAGATTGTAGTTGTGTATTTTAGAATGTCATGTGAAAGATTTGAATATTAAATCACATTTTCTGACAGATGAGAAAAAGAATTGAAACATATTATTCAGTAGACATACAGATATTTAACAGAAATTTATATTATTTAGTCTAAGTAGCATATTTAATGTGTTCATAAATCATGCAAACATTTGATGTACCAGCATTATCAACTTCTGGTGATAAAAATTGTCCCATATACATGTAGCAACTGTGGTATTCTTTACTTGAGGGGTGTACATTTGAGCTTTGGTCTTGCAACTACATTTACACCTGTACATGTAGTGTACTTTAACAGTTTGACATTGTCTGAAAATAGCTGAATCATACATGTATATTTAGAATGTATTCATAAACTTCTTTGTAAAGTTTTTAGAATTGAGACAAATACATGTACATAATGAAGATATTCCCTTCAATATGATAATTAACACTATTCATATTACATTTACAGCTATTAAAACACAAGGACATCTACACATGTACAAGTATAGTTGCCCTTTTACCATGATTCAGTCACAGGGTTTTTAGGTTTGTAGTAACGTCTTTAACATTTTAAAATTTTTTTATAGACATGTACAGACAAGTAAAGTACACATTATATAGCGGGAGTACTGTGGTATGTTGATGAAGGCTCTTATGAGAGGTCCTGGGTTTAATCATTGCTCGTCGTGCTCGATGCTGAAATGTTGGCCATCATGGGCAGGCACACCGTGGCCTTCGGAGCGGACGCGACGATGCGTTGCAGGCCAATCCATTGTTGTCTTCTCTGAACGCTTCGGTGCGCCTTCTCCTGTGTAGATGTGTATAAGAAATGTATTAATGTTTTAATGCTACGTTTATCTACCTTGTTTCTTATTTTGCCTTTTAAAGATCTCTCCTATCTCTCTCTATCTCTCTCTCTCTCTCTCTCTCTCCCTCTCCATGTCTCTCTTTTTCTCTCCACCCTCTCTCTGTCTCTCTCTCTTCTATCCCCTTCTCTCTCCCCTCTTTTCTCTCTCTTCTCTCTCTCCTCTCTCTCTCTCTCTCAGGGGTCTTGTTAATTATTTTTGAAGGAGGTAATTTGAATTTTATAGGAGGTACCATCACTGCGAGGGAGCGAAGCGACCGAGGGGGCGAGGGTGTGGGAGGGGGGTGTCCCCCCTCCCACGGTAGGGACCTTTTGGGATTTTCCACTTGAAATCGTGCAATCTGGTGCATACCTAAGAAGAATATTTGTAGTTATCTTTCCTACCTTGTATTACACATATATTGTAATAAACACACATATTGTTCATGTTTAATATTACATGAACAATCATAACTCATAAGAAAAGTTATTAAGTTGATTATTTATCACTTTGTACCATTACTTTGTAATTTTTAATTAAACTGAGATGATGCACCATACTCAATCTTTCTACATCATGATTTGTTGAATACATGTACAGTATTTAAATAATGGGCAGCAGAGGCTAGATTTTGATTTTTTTTTTACTTGTGACTTTTATTTGGCTCCCCATATGAATTCTCATTTAATTATTTTTTTTTGACATGAAATTATTGAATACATTTAAGAATTTACTTCAGTTCCTGTTCATTTTATAATGTTATATCACTGTTTTTCCTGACAAAGAAGGCCTCGAGATCGATTGCGATCGGAAGTTAGTTTTGAATATTTGCGGAGCGCGAGCCTGCATATATCATGCGATCTAGCTGCGGGGGTCCGCCGGGGACGGCCGTGGCCGGCCTAAACTCAGCCGAGTTCAAAACTCTGTTGCCGATTTGCGCATCTCAGAATCTAAAGTACGTTGTCTCTAGACATTGCACGCACGTGTATAGGCCCCGGTTTCCGTGATCTTCAAATATCAAATCGGCAACGGATAGTTTGGTTACAGCGAGCTAGCTTCAGTTTTGTTATGATCGGTGTGTATATATTTTGTGCAGTGCATCGTCTTCTCGCGTGCACATCGGGATCGCAATGGGGTAGGGACGGGCGGGCTTGGCCGCCGCGCTGTGGGGGGAGAACTGCGATGTAACGTTAGATAGATAGGTCTAGGTAAGTACGGACGACGTCGCGTTCGTGATCGTAAGGGATTTCGTCGACTGCGGCCGTGTATGTGCGGCACTAATTATATCTTGGACGAAATTAAGGAAATTTTGGATTAGCATTGATTTAGATCTACTTTCTGTGATTTTTGCAAGGTTTATTATAGGAATTATAGCCGGTAAGAAACGAGTGAATAGGCGGCAAGTTTTACCGGTTACCGGCTTTAAACAACAGCCCTGCTCTCTCTATACCTCACTCTCTCCCTGTCTCTCTTCTCTCTCTTTCTACCTTCCTCTCTCTTCCTCTCTCTTCCTTCTCTCTCCCTCACTTCCCCTCCGTATCTCCCCTCCCCTCTCTTTCCCTCTACCTTCTTTATTTTTCTTCCTACCCTCCCTTTTCTTGTCCCTCTCTTTCTCTCTTACCACTTCTTCTTCTCTCTCTCTCTCTCTCTTTAGTCATTTATCTTCTTTTTGATTTCCTTGTCATATCTCGCCTTGGTCTAGCCACATCTAGCCAGCCGTTGTATATTGCATTGTTACCATATTTTCATTTGTGTGAAACAATATGTTCTTCTTAAGTGTATATTTGTTGGTTCAATTTTGTTTACACTATTCAATTTCATTGTAAATCAGCCATTATGAGTTCCTGAACTTTACGTGTTGATGTTTTTAAACCGAATTAAAAAAAAAAAAATAATAATATGTACATCAGTGGACAAGGTGTTTCATCCAACTTTGACCCTCTCAATCCAGGTGTATGAAATGGGTACCTTGGAATGCTGGGGGTGATAATGATTACAGGGCCCCCCCCCAAAAGAGCACTGATTAATGATAAAGACCAGTTGTGGTCATGCGACTGCATTGTGAAAGAAACGTTGTGGAATCGATCAGGAAAGGTTGATCATCTAGCATATAAGTATCGGTGTGTACTGCAAGGTTCTGGAATCATCAAAATGATTAGAAATTTGGCCCAGTCTTGGTAAAGTTACAAGCACTGTACACAGAAAGATGTAAATGGGACAATTAGTAGGCAGTTTCACGGCAAAATTTGTATCATCACGTATTAGTCAAAACATTCTTTCACATGATTGGTAATATTAGAGCTTCCATTTCATTTTTTTGAGAGGGGGGCATTTCCAAAACTGGTCTTTACCTTTAAGCCACTGATGTGGCTATCTTGTCCCTGTGTAAATAATACCATATTTATTGCTATAATTATTACCAGTAAATTAAATAGAAATATTTCTGTATGGGGTTGCATATACAGTATTAAGAGATATGATATTTTCATGTACTGCATCATATTTATGATTTTTTATACTACTATAATGAACCCCAATTCCAACACTTTTAGTATCAGCTGATTTATTTGATAATCAAGGGAAACTACATGCATGTACAGAGTTACAATCTACATGTACTAATCAAAACCAACAGGCCCTACAACCGTACAATTTGCAGACTTTCAGACACTGCATTACCGCGCAGTCTTGTGTGGATACTGCAGCACTAGAAGAGCCATCCAGGCTCTTGCTCTATTGCTTCTCAAGTAGGGAAAAAAGGTCAATTGGTTGTTGAATAAATAAACTGCCCTCTCTTGAGCCAGGAGAGCCAATTTCTGAGGACTCGTTAGCTTCTCAACCCTGCAGTATCTGATCTATTCCACAGATATTGTGCAGGTACATGTACGTGTGTATGAATCATAATCATATGCTGTACCTGTATTTGTGCAAAAAAGCATGCACAAAAGCATGACCTTTCAATGGTTGTGACAATAGAATACACGAATTAGGTATAGTAGTCCTGGGTATTTGTTTAGTTTTATGTGGAAATAAAGCATACACGATAATTTGTAAAAGCACTGTTGTGAGAGGGTCAAAATATGTACATGTATGTCCCTGATTTGCATTGTTTCATGTTTTTGTTTATGTTTCCAGTTACGTCTGGGACCCCTGCTGTATAAAACTTACCATCGATGGTAACTTTGCCATTAATGGTAAATTCCATTGAAACCTTGAATTGATTGCCTGTTGAGTGATGTTGCCATGGTAGTTGGTATTGATGGCAAGGTTACAATCAATGGTAAATTTTACGCAACAGGGCCCAGGTCAACAGTATATTGTAAATATGGATCTAAAACTATTTGTTTTGATAGAAAATTGCGCATATTTAAAAAACTTACTGTTGTTACCATTGTGACTCAGTAATTTTGTGACTTGAAACATAAAAATAATTTACAGATGGATCATTGTAATTTTTTTTATTGGTACACAGAAGATTTTATCTTCATGCAGTATCATAATTTCTTCCTAAAGTAAGAATTAATTTTTTGTTGTTGTAATGTGCAATGCAAGCAAGTACATGTACTGTACAAGTGCTGTGTTTTGAAGACAGCTTTAAAGATAAACAACTCCAGTTCTGGTAAAAAATAGAAAATTAATTCTCACAGAATCAAACCAAACTTACACTGAATGTTAAAGATTACAAATAAATGACATGTGCCAAACAATTTTGGAAGAAAATGTATACTGGCTGAGTAATGAGCATAGAAAGACAAGGAAATCAAGGTAGTACTAGCCCCAACACCATGTGTGTTGTCCCATATATAGCTTCCTGTGTACAGTGCTTGTTACTTTATCAAGACTCTGCCAAATTTATTATGATTTTGATGACTCCAGAACCTTGCAGTGCACACCAACACTTACATGCTACATGATCAACTGTTTCTGATCCATTCCACACCTTTTCTTTTACAATGCAATCGCATTACCAGAACTCACCTTTATCTTTAATATATGAAGTTGGAATGAACTTGACTGTCATGATGTAGAAAATGTCCTAACTTCCCAAGGTTTGCTTGGTGGCGGAAGTGATTGGGGAAGTGTTGTCCACACTCAGCTAGAAAGGTGAACAGAAGACTAGCTGATGAAGCAGGAAACACAAATATTTGAAAAGCTTTGAATTGTGGAAGGGTGTTGCATTAGAGTAGCACAGAGTTGAAAGTTCTGCTTTTAAAGTACCGTATATAACGGTGTATAAACCACATTTTTTTTTTTTTTTTTTAAAGTTTCAAGTTATGCCCCTCCACCTGGCGCTATGCCTGGCAATGTCTCCCAGCTCGGTAATCGGTGTGTTGACTCACCACTCGGAAACTAGAACAACACTCAAATTTGTCTGTCATCTTGGTTTGAAAGTAATCTTTCTGATAGATCTCAATATGTAGTTTATAATAATAATTCCTCCAAATTTTCTTCTATTACATGGTGTACCACAAGGTTCTATCCTAGGTCCCTACGGTTTTTTAATTTACAGTACCGTAATGATCTTACACAAAAAAAAAAAAAATCTCGGCAAAAAAAAAAAGGGCGAAAAAGAGGGGTGCGGTTAATACACGAGGGCGGTTTATACAACATTATTTACGGTACACGTATTCACATTGATTGTAGAAACCATTATCCCCCGATGTAACCTTTAACAAAACGATAGTGGTAAAACGTTCCATAAATGAATTGGAAAGGGGTTAAAAAACAAACAAACAAACATGGACATGTAGCTTGTGCAGGCAACAGTCGTCCTTATCGTCCTTGTGCTTATTGCAAAACCAGAAACTTTTTGCAACATAAAAAATATTATTGTTAAGGACATCCATTTTCATGGCAAGAACCTATTGTGTATGATAAACAAAATTAGTGCTGTGATTTTATTTTGTCATAAAATTAAACTTTCATTGAACTGAATTGCTTGCAAATTTTAATAATAACACATTATTGGAAAGTGTGTCGGTAATAATATTCCGCTTTTATGTATATAGCACTTAATACATCTACGATCAGTATGTATAGTAAGGGCTTTACAGATAAACTATTACTCTGTGCACAATCTTCACTCCCTGGGGAGTATTACAACCAGGCATTACTTGACGCTCAAAAACTGTTTGACCAACAATGGCGGTCGCATCCTACCGGGCACCCATTTAAAATCTGGGTGGAGAGAAGCAAGTGCAGGTTAATATCTTGCCAAAGGATATTAGTGCTGGTCGGGATTCAAACCCTCGACCTTCGCATCTCCAGTCAAGCGCCTTAAACCACTCGGCCACCACACTCCTTATTCATCCCATACACCTACATTTAGTATCTTGCAAACTGAGAGGGCTCTAAACTTGCAAGGTACCTTGTAACAGTCACAGGGTCACAGCAACAACCAAATAAGAGAAACAAAATGAAGAAAAAAAGAAAAAAGATGAACTGCCGGAGATCGGGGCTATTCCTCTTCAGCTCTAGGTTCAATGAACTCGATGTGAATAGCAAAAACTAACAAATCCACTGTTTTTTTTCTTCCCCATACCACTTTTCTTTCTTCCCAGAGACATAAAACTCAACAAGCCGCGCTCATCCATCACAACTGGTTGGCAAAGGTTAGAAAGGCAAGAAAGCAGAGTGCCTGCAGGTATGTCTATTTGTTGGTGAGATTTATGGTGACGGTGAACTGGTGAAACCTCTCTCTCTTTCTTTCTCGTCTCTTTTGCTAGCCTCTTGCAGTGCATCTCTCTAGGCCTGTTTTCATTAGCTCGAGATTGCCAAATATCCAGCTATTTGAACTATCCCGATCGCAAATTATCCAGTTAATTTGCGTCTTCATCAGCTCGAAGTTGCCATTAGCGGGATATTTGGTTGAGATAATCATCCCAAGAGATCTTGGGCTAGTTTGCAAAATATCCTGCTATCTGGCAAAATATCCTGCTATTTGTCCTGTGCGTTTTCACCAGCCCAAAGACTCGCACTATGTGCGAACGCTGAGAAAAATATCTCAAGCTAATTTCTTGAGCTCGAGTTTCAAGTTTCGAAGTCAAGTCTCGAGCTGATGAAAACACGATTTGTAACTTCCGGATTATTTCCCAAATCAGAAATAGCGGGCTTTTTGGCAATTTTGAGCTGATGAAATCTGGCCTTCTCTCTTTCTTTCTTTCTCGTCTCTTTTACTATCCACTTGCAGTGCATCTCTCTGTACCCCCTTCATGTGTGTACTGTGTACAGTTTTGTCTCTCTTTTTGTTTCTATCTCTTTAATCTTCTCTTTTTCTTTCCTTTTACAAAAGTTTCTCAAAAACCCTTTTTATGGATTTCTTATAAATGTCAGGTCTATATCTCTGTCATTCTTTATTTCTCTTTCTAGATCCCTGCATCTCTAATCCTCTAGACTGAATCTCTTTTTATGGATTTCTTATGTCAGGTTTATATCTCTACTGCTCTTTTATTTCTTTTTCTAGATCTCTACATCTCAAATCCTCTAGACTGAATCTCTTTTTATGTGTTTCTTTGTCTCTCTCTCTCTCTCTCTCTCTCTCTCTCTCTCTCTCAAATCTCCTTTGTGTACATCTCTTTAGGCTTGTCTTTTTCTACATCTCACAAATGTCATGTCTACACGACTGATGTGATTCTTTATCAGTTTTTAAAGGCATCATTTAACAATGTTACATTTGAGATGCATGGCTCTACATGTTATCAGTCTATGTGATATGGTGTAATATTGAAGCCCTAACAAAATTGCGCTTCAAAATGATCTTGAAGTGCCTCAAAAAAGTAAAAATCTTTGAGCGGTTTTGCCATACTCATTTTCCCAATTGACTGGAGTGTTATAAAAACCGTTAGGAAAACAAAAAATGAAACTTCCAATCATAAATATCTTGATAATCAGACAGGCGATCGGCTTGTAAAAGTCATGGGATTCCTGACTGACCTAAAGGTTTACAATTATGATTGCAGCATGAGCTAAATCCAGGATTTTGTTTCAGAATCTGAGGCAATGTTATCGAGTCACTTTAAGCAGATGACATACTTAGTCATGAACATACATACATATACCTGCATGGCTCTGTCTTCCATTGACGACCAGGTTCCCTGTATTCCTGTAATAGATCTTGTTGCTATTTTATTTATTTATTTATTTGCGCCTACATGTATGACCGCTCCCAGGGAGCTGATGATTTATGTGTGAGAGAGGTGTGTCTGGTGAGAAGGAGAGAGGGGGAGGGATAGAGAGAGAGAGAGAAAGAGAGGAGGGGAGAGAGAGAGGAGGAGGGGAGAGAGAGGAAGAGAGAGAGAGAGAGAGAGGGGAGGAGAGAGAGAGAAGAGGTTGCACGTAGGTGTGTCAAGTTATAGGCCAACAAACTTCTCCTGCATAATGGGCCAAGTTCACAAATACATGTATATTATGCTGAGGATCATGTTCATCAAGATGCCCCAATCCTGCACTTTTTGAATATTTCATCAAAATTTACTGACTCTTTTATTAGTGATGGTAAATGGCATGGCAAGAGATAATAATTGTAACCATTTTCATGACTTGAATAAAAATCAACTCAACGAAAATTTAGTACAGTACCTTATTGTAAATCCCACAAAAATTTATGTTTGGATTATGTAACACGTCTTTGTAATGTTTGCACATTTTAATAGGTGATGGATGAAGCTACCGGTATTGAAAATGCATTTGGTTTGATATTTTGACAGCCGTTGTTATTGTGTCATGTACAGTGTACACTACTTTTAGAGAAAACTTTTCTAATGATCATGGAAATGATCTTTATTTCATGGCTTTTACAGTCTTGGGTTAGAGGCCATCATCCTGTAACACTTCAGTTCATAGTTTTGAACTTTGGAATCGTCGGGAGTTCTACATGACTTTCTACAGTGTATAAACACAATAGTAGTTGGAAGTATAATTTTCTTGATTAAGTTTACATGAGAAATTTAATGTTGTTTTGTTTTTGTTCTCAAAGTGCATGTGCAAAATACATGAAAACAGAACACGACCTTTACAGAACGCGACCTCTACCTTTGTAAAGGTCGTGTTCTGTTTTCATGTTTCTGAAACAAATTCATCTGGTTTCCTTAGTTAACTTAATGTACTAGTCTAACAATTTCTAAATTAAGACAAAAAAGAAAGAAAGAGGAATCAAACTATACCTTTAAAGATAAAGAACAGTCATGAGATTGCATTGTGAAAGAAACGTTGTGGAATCCATCAAAAAAGGTTGATCATCTAGTATATAAGTATGGGTGTGTACTGCAAGGTTCTGGAATCATCAAAATGATAAGAAATTTGGCCCAGTCTTGGTAAAGTTACAAGCACTGTACACAGATAGATGTATATGGGACTACGCACACATGCGCGACACGTGCATCTATCTCTCACAGTCCAATAGATAAACTAATTTACCAAATATATCAATTAGAAGGCGGTTTCCCTGCAATATTATTATTATCATGTATTAGTCTAAACATATTCTTTCACATGATTGGTAATAAGAGCTTCCATTTCATTTTTTAAAATTGGGGTGTTTCCAATACTGGTCTTTACCTTTAAGTTATTTGTATGTACCTCTTCTACATGCAATACCTGATTACCGGGATATTAAGATACACAATAATTCAATCCTGTTTGAGGTTTTCTTTTTCTTTTTTGAATTCTGCATAAACGTGTTAAGTTTCCAACGCTTGTGGTTCAGCAGATAGATCCCTACATATCATTATTATAAGGCAGCTGACATACTTCCAATTGAACTCCTAGTCTAGCTTAAAGGCAAAATTATTTGTTCTTCCTCGTTGGTGAAAATGAAATCATTCGAGACTTCAGTACCCTTCTCTCTCCTTCTCTCTTGTATATTAAAAGGGGGATAATGAACAGAAATAAAGTTAACACTACAAACTGCCAAAATATTTCAAAGACAGTAATGGAAGAAATAAAGCTAAAAGAACAAAAGTACAAGGTATTTGAAATATGAAATAATTTCTTTTTGCATCAGTTTTAGAAGATTTTTTTCTCCATTAATTATATAATGATTTGAACCTGAGATGAATGAGCAAAAAACACAATCACAAATATGAAATTTTAGATTATTTTCTTTTTATCTCTTTTTTGCACCAAACATAGTTTTATGCTGTCAAGGTTTTAGCTTCAAATTCAATTCGAAATTTTATCTGCTGGGAAACTGGGAAAACTTGGGCCAGAACTTCAATATCTTGTCTATAATATTACATGTACATGATATATTCTACAAGAAATATAAATGCTTACAAAAAATTAGTGCTTTGAGTTTAATAACGAGGTAGTACCTAACCCGTGTCTGGAAGAGCAGACTACACCGATGAATGGGATACACATCAATTTGGGTTACCATGCCAACCACTGATCTCCAGGCAGAGCCCATTGGTAATGTTAGTACACTCATACATAATGATGTTATAGGCAGGTCCTGGCATTGCCAGCCATGGGATGGCATTACTCTCTCTCTCTCTCCCTCGATCTCTATCCATCACAGTTTCTCCCATGACCTTTACCGTTTTTGAGATGTTGCTGGGAGGCTGAGTGCGTGGTGCTCATGCATGGGTTTCAACGTGATCAGGGATTTATTAGCAGAGTGTTTCAAATACAGAGATTATTCTTTTATCACTGTGTACAACTTAATTAATACAACAAGCATTGTAAATACGTTTTGAAGGGGATTTTATCTTTGCTATGATGCGACTTCAAAAAATAGCCTTTTTTTTCTCTTTTTTTTTTTTTTTTTTTTTTGGGGGGGGGGGGGGGGGGGTGTTACTTTGTTTTTTTGTGGTTGTGCTGGAGCATATATAGTATATTCATGCATGCCTAGATTGAATAACATAGGGCCTACATATGATAGTACCAGGCCATGGATATATCAATTTGGCAATTAGGTCCACAACCATCCTCTGCCGCCAACAAACACTTGTACTTTTCTCTCTCCTCTTGCTGTCCGACCATTTTGGTGCTATGCTTTGAATGCCGTCTCTGCTGCTAGCATGTCCGCATCCCTCCTCCCCCTCTCTTATTTACAGCGGCATCTGCATATTACCACAGAATGAAGGCAAGTATACATTCACAAGACGTGTGCACACATCTTCTTTTGAGGGCTGCGCTCATTTTTCCTCTGCCCTGCTCTCTGCTCACCGCTTTTCTCTTCTCCTCGCTCGCTCCCTTTCCACCGCTGAATTGACCATCAGGGCAGGGTAGACAATGGCACCCAAAAGTGCAGCCGATTGAGAAGGGCAGTCAGTGCGTTGAACTAAGTTGCCGAGGGTAACTGTCCTTTTCTTATTCTTTCTGCTTCATACATGAACACTTCTTGTCATATGTGATTCTCAAATTCATGAATGACTTGGTCCCTCACAAATTAGGTATTAGTCAGGCCTCAGGATAATAGTTATCTAGTGTTTTGTTTCAGTTGGACAATTATGCAATATGTTGTCTTGAGATAGGTGTGATTAGATTTGTTGATGTGTTGCTTTATTATGGACAATAAAACATTGAGCTGACCGAGAATTATATTTTTTTAAGGGTGAACAGTGCAGCAGAAAGCTCTTGAAATATACCTCTAGAATATACTGTTAAATTATACAAAAAGTACAGAATAGTCAATACTGATACAAATTTGTTGTATAATTTAACAATATGAACAAACTATGTGCCAGTCTGCAAGTAGTCCAATTTACCTATAAGATTTGGCCCCTTAAAGATACTCAGATCATTTAAGTCATTGACAAGAAGGTTGTCAACCTGACCATAGCTGTCAGGTGTAGCTCACAGAACCTTTAAAGCAGAATCGGAAACCGGGTTGATATCACCCTACATTGTATCTACCCTATGCACCACATATTGGCAATAGGAAGTGGTATGACTAGACAAACATAAACAAAAACAAAACAAAACAAACACAGAAACAAAAGTGTTTAATTGGTATGGGTTGTCAGATGCTTTCTAATAATTGTGATCAATAATTTCCCTTAAAGCGCATGGACCAAAGAGATATGGATGCTGGAATAGAAGCACATCATTAGCTTTCCATGGAATTATGTACTTTTTCTAATCTTGTTTTCTAATTTTATAAAGGAAGAAAAAATCTCTGCAGTAGACTATACATTTAAACAAGCAAACTGTTGACATTTGTGAATATTTTGTTTTGCATCAGACTTCAGGGATTTATCCTTGACCATGAAACCAATAATTCAGATAGCCTCAAAATGGTGCACGTTCAGGAATTAATTATCAAAGATGCCTTGAATACTTATTTTTGTTTTTGCTCAACAACACAGGTTAATAACTTGAGATGTTTCTTCTTTTCAGTACTGATTTTCATTCTCCTTCAACAATCTTCAAAATCATAAAAGTTTGTAATCTTACAAGAAAATGAACAATATTAGAAGTAACCTATAGATTGGTCAAATTGTTTGGATAGCAGAAATCTAAATCAATTCATGTATGTACAGTGTAACTGTAACTATTAAGATGTGAGAGTAGAATGTACCACAAGTGACAAGGGCACATAGACATGAAAGACTGTGTAACATATATATTTTTTATCATGCATATATATTCCTAAACTAAGCTGCTGTTTGCATTACCTTACAATGTTTAATCTGTTCACAACCCATTTCTTACAACCTGAATGCAATTATCTGAATAAAACGCTCATTACGTTTTTCATATTGATGCGATCAAGCATAATATACTTCCAGCGCTGAAGGTGTGATGTTTGTGTATGAGTGTGAAGTAACCGATCCAGAGCAGTTCTTGTGTGGTTGGTGGCTGTACGCCAGCCAAGCCAGCTAATATAGCTGGCTACGTGACTCTCCCCATCATTCCGACACATTGTGCCAAGGCCGAAACCTTCAGACTCTGAATTCGCTATTGCACAACCATCCAAGTTTCTGGCAATAAGTCTTGACAATCATTGCACTGGTGCAGCCCCCAGCCAGTGTAGGGTGTAATATCAGACCTCTAAAAGCATTGGCGGAACTGTACTGAAGTACCGGGTATACCAGATATGTGGAAACATTTAAATGGTATTAAAATGGTGCCCTAATCATGCTTTGATTGATTCAGTTGTTAAATTGTGGATTTTTCCTCCTACATATTGGAAGAAATTAGAAATTTCCAACTTAAAATAATAAGTGATGAAAAAAGGGTAATTAAAATCTTAGATTTATAATGTTACAATGTACATGTAGATGCTGCTTGTGAGTATCGGATTGCATGGTGATGTACATGTAGATGTAGATGTAGATGGTAATGTACTTAGTTGCATGTAATTTATTACATAATGCACTTTCATGAAAATATATTGTTGCATTTTGTAGGAATCTTACAATTTCATATCACCACAATTCCGACTGACTATTTCTTTTCTCTGACATTGGACCACACTTTATGCTGCACAAAGTTTTGGAGAATACTTTTTGTTGTCCTTCTTTAGGGATAAAGAATACAAAATATAGCAATAAGGTGTGGATCGTTTTGGTAGAAAGTCTGAATCACTAGACTATGATGATCCATGATTGTGGGTCCCAACAATGATCTTGACATTAGTGTTGTAATCGTATTACATTAGAAAATACATGTGTGCAGGTAACATGCACTGTAAGTATGCATTCAACAATGAAAGATTCGCCAATCAAGGACATTTTGAGAGAAACAAGGATTCAGATTATTGAATTTCCAGAAAAAATATTGCCCCACCCCTTTTGGGCCTTGGGAGGGCATGATTGGATTCCTCAAATCATGCTTGGGGGGGGGGGGGGGGGGATTTACCCCCCTCTCGAGGATCCAACCCTATATAAGTGAATTAATACCTACACATGCATGGAGGTTATGTAAGGACTTCAATTTTACAAGAGTGTGCAGATATTGACGTTTTCTGCATAAAGTATATTTTATTAAAAGTTGTTTATTACACTAGTCATCATCGAATACTATTGATTTTCTTTAATTTTCATAGAACTACAGTATTTTTAATTCTATTTTTACCTGTATATTTTTTGAAAAATTTGAAACTTTGATATCAAATTTGAAGTTAACAAAAAGACCTTCCTGAAATGTATTGTACACAAACAAAAAAATATGTTTTGATGTTATGGCAATTAATCAGCCATGATTCATACAGCTTTAAATAGATATATAAGATACCATATTTATGAAAATACACTTTCAAAAGGTTGTAAAAACTTAATCCCTCTTCTAAAAAAAAAAAGGAATCGGTTTGAAAGGTTTCTGTAAGGTTTCAGCTGAAACCTTTCAATCACCATTATTAATAATTAGTATGTCCAATTTGTCTTACCGGTAATTAATAGAAACTGAGCAAATACTTGGGTGTGTGTTGTTTTACTCTTCCAGAATTGGAAAAACAATCAACATATCAAATGTCACTTGAAAGGTTATATCAAATTAACCATTTACTCACAGTTTATCAAGTAAAAGGGATACCCTCCTCTACCTGTAATTAACAAGGTGTCATGAGTATTATAATTCTTCGATTTGTGAAATGAATGATGTTGAATACATGTTTATAAGCATATCAAATTAACTATTCTCTCACAGTGTATTAAGTATTAAAGAGAATGCCCTCCTTCAGTTGTCATTGAAAACAAAATGTGCAGGTACCATTTGTGCATTTGATGAATGAACACCGAACACTTAATTCAGGAAACTTCAATATCTCACTTCACTCTGACGGTTTGACCTGAAGCTTATTCAATGTAAAAACATATATTCAAAGTCATCTTTTGCATATTTTATCCTCTTCATGAACTATGAGCAGCATTTTAGACTATAATAATTAATTTCATGGGGGGGGGGGGGGTCTCTTTTGAAGAAGGATTGTCTACATGTATGATGGTATTTGTAAACCAAATTGTGGTTAACGGTTTAGCAAGTATGTCAGTTTGATTGGTTACCGTGATCGGTGAATTATTTCCTCCCGTGTCAGTTCAGAGTAATGATTTCCTCTCGTTAGAAAGACATAATATTTTAAAGTACCCATCATTGGTTTTAATTTCATTAAGTTTGCTTAATAATTAATTAGAAATGAAATGAGCATGATTTGGCACTACATTGCTCACCAACTGGACTTGGCTTGAGTAGAAATATGCATGAAATTTTCAGAAAAGTTAAAATGCAGATCTATTTTTACGAACTTATTGTTACTGCTCATTAGAAAATCATGCAAAATTTGAAATCTCATAAGTGAATATGTAGAGCAATTTAAGAATTAATTGCATCAATTGCATATTTTAATGCATCACTTCAAATAAAGAGATCAGCTAAATTGCACCTACTGATGTGCAAGTGCTTTGTCCTGTATCACTATAACAAGAACATTTTCCAATAAAAACTAGAACGGTAAGATCTGTAGAAAAGTTATTGGATATTGGTGTTGCTCGTCAATTTATGTTAATGAGCCTTCAACACTGGTTTTCTTGTATCCAACACCTTTTCTACATGTTCGTGGTTGATATTAGATTATAATTACCATTACCATTATAATTACCAGCAATATGGGAACGGCACTTAAATCTATGTGTTGAACGTACAGACCAGCTTGACAAAGCTAAAGAATGTAATATGCATTGCGGTACATGCATGTAACCAGACATACTTTCATCCCTCTGCTTGCGCTAGTCAGGGAATGCCATCCCTCCCTCGTCTAGCTTGCGAGCAAGTTCATATCATCTGCTCAATCCACCAACTTATTATATGTGGTGCCAGAAGCACTTTGTATCAGCACTTTGTATCTAGTGTGAAGCTACATGTACATGTATGCTCTGCTGCTTGGGACAAGACACACTTGTGACAACTAGGGTACTGTGAGTCAATGGTGGGATGCTTTTAGACCACACACGGATAGCGCTAGCTGACATTTGGGGTCACAGTGCTGCTGTGCTTCTGATACGATATGAACTTGAGCATTTGTTTTGATGATGATGATAATACAAAACTACAAGTACGTCTACTACTCCTACTACTACTCCTACTACTACTTCTACTACTACTTCTACTACTTCTGTAGGCTACTACTTCTACTAATTCTGTAGGCTACTACTTCTACTACTTCTGTAGGCTACTACTACTGTAGGCTACTACTTCTACTACTTCTGTAGGCTACTACTTCTACTACTTACAGTATGTAGGCTACTACTTCTACTACTTATGAATGCTACTGCTGTTACTTCTACTACATATGTAGGCTACTACTACTTCTACTACTTATGTAGGCTACTACTTCTACTACTTCTGTAGGCTACTACTACTAGTACTAATATTGAATTTACTTCAGCTGCTGCTAATGATGCTACTACATGTACATCTATTATGCTACTGCTACTTATGCTACTTTAGTTGCTACTACTGCTTCTACTACTGGTTGCTGTGGTGGTGCGACTAGTAGTAGTACTACTTCTGGTGGTACTACTACAACTACTGCTACTTCTACTGCTACTTCTGCTACTGCTACTACTACTACTTCTACTTCTACTACTACTACTACTACTACTGCGACTGTGACTGCTTCAATATAGGACTATAGCCTAGGAATACCCCTGTACATGATAAGTAGGCCTACTAGTCTGATGCTGCAGGCATTTTCCAGGCCGTCCCTCTGTTGTGTCTGTAATTGTATGTAGGGTAGTGAGTAGTAATGAGTTGCACAGGGTTTGGCATGATGTCCTGCTGTTGCTGCTATTGCTGCTGTTCAAGTTTTATCAGTGTCAAATTTCAGTGCGACATAAACACTGTTCACACAGGACCACCATATTTTTAAATCGTAAGTTTGCGAAACTTTGAAGTTGTAAACAACGATCTACTGTTAATGACAAAGACATAATAGTAGAAAACTAGTATTCGTAGTTTCAAACTACAGGCCAGGAAAGTGTTCATTTTAACTACAAGCTGGTGTAACCTCACTAGGCCTGTCCTCATCAGCTTGAGTTTGCCAAATAACCCGCTATTTTCAGACTCAGGATATTATCCCGAAGCTCAAAATCGGTCTTCACCAGACCGATACGCTTGGCACAAACTAGCTCGGAAGTGTGCAAATTATCCTGGTATTCCCCAGGTCAATATTTTCCAACGATATAAGCAGGATATTTTGGAAACAAGACCAAGATTTCACTTGACATACGATGCCCATACCAGAGCTCAAGATTAGCTGAAAAGTATGAGTTGATGCCTTTTTGGCTCCAAAAAGACAATATATAAATGTGAACACATCCCTCAAATGAGCAAGAATTAAGGGTCATGGGGGGTATGGAACCTCTGACTTCATAGAATTGTCAGAAATCAGCAGTAGGTCCTGATGCGGTTTCCAACATTCAATTCACTGTGGCATGACTTTGAGATTGAGTATACATGTACATGGGGATATTTCTCCCGAATCAGTGACACATTGAACTTGAACCGATTCAGAAGGCGTGTCCTCATCAGCTCGAGATTGCCACATATCCCGCTATTTCAACTATCCCGATCGCAAATTATCCAGTTAGTTTGCGTCTTCATCAGCACGAAGTTGCAATTAGTGGGATAATTGGTCGGGATAATTATCCCAAGATATCTTGGGATAATTTGCAAAATATCCCGCTATTTGTCAGCCCGAAGACTCGCACTATTCGTGAACGCTGAACAAAATATCTCGAGCTAATTTCTCAAGGTTGAGTTTAAAGTTTCGAGGTCGAATCTCTAGCTGATGAGGACGCGATTTGTAACTTCGTGATTATTTCCCAAATCAGAAATAGCAGGCTATTTGGCAATCTCGAGCTGATGAGGACAGGCCTATTGGAACTTTTTCTCTTTCACTTGCTTTTCTAGCTGTCCTGCCTCGAGGCTTGAAGTATGATACAAATAGCAATGTATCCCAATCATTGGCTTCTCTATGATTTCTTCTGCCAACTATTGCAACAAAGTGAGTCACTCAATCACACAATGTTGGCAGCTTCCACATCATGAACTTTGCTGGACAGACCCCCCATTCAGACTTAGAAAACTATACGTTTTGCAAGACGTTTTTTCTAACTCTAAAGCTCTAGATTAGTATACAGGGCTCCACACTGCCTTTTTCGTTGGGAGTCCGGATTGAAATTTTGGGGTCTATACGTGTTGAGCCCTATGTAGAAATTTTAGAAAAGTTGTGGTATCTGGATATAGATTTTTTGGCATCTTTTAGTGTCTAGCCCCCCCCCCCTCCCCTATGATGAGTAATTGATTTATGTGTGTCTGAAAGTTGTACAGTACAGGAAGTATTGCATATTGAAACGTTGTATATAAAGAAACACAATGAAACAGAGGTTTGAGTATTATTACAAACGAAGTCTTGATGAAGTATCAGGGTCAGCTCGTGTACATTTTAGTATTACCATACATGTACACTTCTGTCTAAAACAAGGTCTTTGATAAGAAATATGAAAGAGAAGTGCTTTGGCTTGTCATCATGCATGTAGTGCATATGATTGGACAATAGACATTGTACTCTGGTGTAATGATAACAAATGAATTGAATTACTCATAATGATGATGAAAGGTGTGTTTGAAGATCAAGTTTGAAAGGTATTGTAATTATGATAGTTACAGTTCATCTGTCTGGAGTAAGAAGGGCATAAACGTCATATCATTTATTAATATCATTTTCATTTATTATTAGTTATTAATGTACGGTAATGCCCTTTTGGTTCCAAACAGACATATTTTACAATGGAAGCATGATCAAGGTATCTGTAAATTTGAGAAATTAGACGCGTCGTCATCATCTCAAGATTGTCATATAGCTCGCTATTTCTGATTTGGGAAATAATCCAGAAGTTACAAATCGCATCTTCACCAGCTCGAGATTTTACCTTGAAACTTGAAGCTTGAGATCAAGAAATTAGCTCGAGATATTTTGCTCAGCGTTCGCGCATAGTGCGAGTCTTTAGGCTGGTGAAGACGCACCGGGCAAATAGCGGGATATTTTGCAAACTAGCCCAAGATATCTTGGGATGATTATCTCGACCAAATATCCCGCTAATTGCAACTTCAGGCTGATGAAGAAGCAAATCAACTGGATAATTTGTGATCGGGATAGTTAAAATAGCGGGATATTTGGCAATCTCGGGCTGATGAGGACAGGCCTAGTGGGAGTGTGTATACTTGGTGTGCTAGATCTTGATCCTTGAGTTGGTCTATGGTGTGAACGTGTTGACAGGTAGTAGGACTTTCTGAAGACCCCCTCAAACAATCTTATATCCCTCTACCTGTCCCCTATGAGGCGCCGTTTGTAAAACAATTATATAGACAAATTATATGTTATATAATCATTATTTAACAAATAATAACCATTATTTACATATAATGCAAGAAAATGTACATTTTTATTTGTATATAATTTTTTACACATTTTTATTATTTATAAATAATTACAATTCATACTTCATTATTTATAAATAATGACAAAGTACGTTTCATTATTTATAAATAATTACAATTCACACTTTCATTATTTATATATAATGAAAAGCGTATTTCCATTATATAATATATAATGAAAAGCGTATTTCCATTATATAATATATAATGAAAAGCACATTTCCATTATATAATATATAATGAAAAGCACATTTCCATTATATAATATATAATGAAAAGCACATTTCCATTATATAATATATAATGAAAAGCACATTTCCATTATATAATATATAATGAAAAGTGTATTTCCATTATATAATATATAATGAAAAGCACATTTCAATTATATAATATATAATGAAAGGCGTATTTCCATTATATAATATATAATGAAAAGCGTATTTCCATTATATAATATATAATGAAAAGCACACTTCCATTATATAATATATAATGGAAAGCACATTTCCATTATATAATATATAATGAAAACCACACTACCATTATATAATATATAATGAAAACCACATTTCAATTATATAATATATAATGAAAGGCGTATTTCCATTATATAATATATAATGAAAAGCACATTTCCATTATATAATATATAATGAAAAGCGCATTTCCATTATATAATATATAATGAAAAGCGCATTCCATTATATATTAAATAATGATTGTGTATGCAAATGGCAATGGTTGGTAACGCCCATAATATGAATATTCATGAGCTTGACTGCCCATATTATCCTCTATTCCAGGCACCTTTCCATTTTGTGTTCTTTGTGCATTCTTATCAGAAATCCTACGAGCGGTAAATAAGTCTCTGTATCACTATTCTCCTTCTTATTTGTATGCAGATTTGGGTATAATGATTGATAACGGTAATCATCCTCATTATTTTAATAAGAAATTTTTCTATCTGTGATGGAAGTTTTTATGTACGATTGCCTGATCTGAAGACAAGACTTTCGCTGTATGCATATCTAATATATGACGTCACCCACACAGAGTGCGGGTTCGAGGTTTTCTTTGAAAGTTTGATGGTGAGTACAGCTGTAATTACGTTCAAATCTCGTAAATTGAATCATATTTATAAACATATCTAACGATAGTATGAATCTGCTGATTTGTCTGTACATTATGAAGTGGTTTAAAATGGTTATATCTGATGAATTTAGGAGTAATTTACACTCGAACTTTTGATCCGTTATTTATCGTCGTGAGAAATATTTCAGCTCGATTGCCAGTCACTCCTTGATCCTTGGCCCAAACTTTCGGGCGAGACCCTCTCTGCAAATTAGATACGCGAGTATTAAGGTTCTATAGGCAGCTGGCAGATCACTTCACTAGCACTAGCTGCATCAATGATCCAAGCTTTTTGTTACTTTTAGGTCCAACTACTTTCATAGTTTGGTCAGAAAGAGGTTAATAGCTAACACTAAAAAGCATGGTCACAGTGACAGTTGACATGAGTAGTTGACATGAGTTGTGAACAAGCGCCAAAATTTGGACCAGATACCGAGATAGTAAGTTAGACGAGTACGAGAGTAGAAAATTTGAGGCCTAGGCCTACAGACCAGTAAATAATTGGACTACCTGTGAACAGGCGCGGATCCAGGATTTGTTAGGGGGGGGCCCAAATTTGAAATTATGCAAGCCAAATATTGGTACGTGATAGTGACACCGGCAGTGGCGAAATGAGCAAAAACAGGGGGGGGGGGGTACTACGGGGTAGACAAAAAAATTTGCACCACCCCACTCTTACATGCAGGCCCCGCTAAACGTTTCTCTAAGTAGGTGGGGGGGGGGGGGGGGGGAGGTATTTACGATCAGGTAGAGCGTTGTGAAATTGGCGTTGTGTCTAAGGGCGAAGAACCTGCGGGGGTCAAGGGGTGGAACTCCCAGAAGCTCGGGGGTATAGGCATTTAATTAAGGTCAGATGAGCATATAAAGGCAAGGGCCTTTGCCCCCCCCCCCCCCCCCCCCGAACTACAACTTGTTGGCGGGAAAATTGCAACTGATATCCCCCTTTATTTCTTCTTCCTCTTTGTTCCTTCCCTTTATCCCCTCTTTACTTTTTTTCTTTCCCTTTCCTTCCTTCTCTTTTATTTTTTGATGGGGGGGATGGGGAGAGGTTACAGCTGGGAGGCAAGGTCCTTTAGGCCCCCCGATCTCCTTCTTTTACCCCTTTTCTTTTCTTCTTCCTCTTCTTTCTTTCCCTTTCTCTCCTTTTCCCCTTCTTTTCCTTCTCTCTCTCTCTCTCTCTTTTTTTTTTTTTTTTTTTTTTTTTGCGGGTGGGGATCGTGTGGGGGGGGGGGGGGGGAGGGCCAAGGCCCGCTCGGCCCCCCTGAGATCCGTGCCTGCCTGTGAATGTGATACTCGTAGTCGTACAGAGACTTGTAGCTATCTAACAAATTAAAACACGACCCCCCCCCCAAAAAAAAAAAAAAAAATTCAGTCTAGACTTCATCGTATAGTATACAGGAGTACGTATAGTGGTGCCTGTGTGTTGCTTAAACTCTTTGTTGGCTTAGCCTAATTTGCCTCTACTCTAGGCTCTATCTTTGAATTTTTGTTTGCTGTAAACACGATTAAGTTTTCTCTGTCATATATAGATCTATCATCTAGGTCCATATCTATTTTGCGTTTTTTCAATTTGATAGAATGAACAGTTACGAGACATGGATCTAGATCATCTAGAGGCTGTAGATCAACTAGATCTGGATCAAGAAATAGAATATAAATTTCAATGTTAGATAATGAAGGAGGGCTTTTTTGGTAAAGAGAAAATCCAAATTAAAATAGAACAGTTAATTCTACAAATGCTCATCAATGTTTAAATGATCATGCTCATTTCCTTTTATTCTAAGAATTAAATTCCCCCCCCCCCCCTCTCTTTTACAGGAAAATGTACAGAGAGACTTGTCGCAGTTAATGCAGTACCAAATGCTTGCTTTCTTGGAGTATGTGCTTATAACAAGAATGTCCTGGAGAAAACAGACCACCACAAGAGAAGGTACACATATTTACTTTTGATCTAACTTGATCTGTTTAGTTTTTTCAAGTAAAACAAAATTTTGAAATAGGTGAGGTCAAGGTCAAGCTGAAGGGGATGCAAAGGGCTGGTTTGAGAAGTATGTTTTCATGGGATGGCTATGTATGAATCCACATGTCTACTAACACGTTGCTGAAGTGTTTCTCTTTTTAGGATTAACATTTTAAGCTCATGTGCAGGGGGGAAGGGGGGGGGGGGGGGGGGTCCAATACATGAAAAGGAACGACAAGCAAAAAAAAAAAAAAAAATGACCTTCAAATTTTGCTGAAAAACTAAACGTTGAAGACAACTAAAATATTAAATAGTGCTATTTATTTCAAATTTAGTTTTTTCAAGTAAAACAAAATTTTGAAATGAGTGAGGTCAAGGCCAAGCTGGAGGGGATGCGAAGGGCTGGTTTGAGAAGTATGTATTAATGGGATGGCTATGTATGATTCCACATGAGAAAATTTGAGGTCTATAGGCCCATGCCATGGGTGTCGATCCCGGGAGGGATGGGGGGGGGGGGGGATATATCCCCCCCAATATTTCAGGTGGGGGGGATGGCCTGTACAATCATCCCCCCCAATAATTCACCATCAAAAAAAAAAAGAAAAAGAAAAAATTAATGATGAGAGCCCGATGAGAGTAGTCGACGGTTATTACTCGCAAGATGACCATCAATATACACATTTTGCTATCTCATTTTCATAATACATACATAATATAAATACATAATATAAATAGAAAAGGAAGTAAATGAGACAACCGTATATGAGACAAGAATAAATTGAATTCTGGTTAACCCAGATTTTCCCCATGTGTTACCCATATGGGCATATTCATATTCTACCCAACAACTACAATACTTGTATTTCTCGAAGTTTCAATTTCCTATAATATCAGCTAAAGAAATCAGAGGTTTAAAATTTTCAGGGAAACTAGATTCAAACAAAGATTAAGAGTCAACAACGATACAACGAATCGTCTTCCCTTCACTATATTTCGATAAAACGCCGAAAAATTCCGCGCTTTGCGTGGGAGGGGGGAAACTGATTTCAGACAAGTTAGGTTTAAGAGTCGCGAACGTACAACGAATCGTCTTCTTTCTATATAATAGTTAAATCAATCGTCTAAACTTTTTGCGCTTCTCGCGGGAAGGGGGAAACTGAATTCACACAAGGATTAACAGTCGAGAACGGTACAGCAAATCGTCTTCTTTTCTTAATAATTTAAGGAACGTCTATAAGCTTCCGCGCTTGGCGCGGGAGGCCTATCACCCACACCCCCCTAATGAGTGCACTTTCGCGCGCTCTTTAAGTGATTCGCTTGCTCACTACCGCCCCTACCTAAAATAAGATCCTAGCTGCGCGCCTGCATTAAAATATATAGCTATGAGGCTGATTAAGTTGACGAAATAATTTGTATTATTATGTCGTCTAGGAAAATGACCATTTGCGCATACGCAAGTACTATAGATAGTCCATAGGAAAAAAAAATTAGCCTTCGGCCCCGGGTTTATAGGGTTAAATTTGTAGATATTGGGACATTTAATTTTGTCGTTAATTGGTGGCAAGTTTTGTCGGTAATCGTTGGCCTCTACACCCCCCCCCCCCACCCACTGAAAAAATTCTAGCGACGCCCCTGGGTAGGCCTACACTGCAGGCAAGAGTCAGGACTAACATTTAGCATGTTATTAATTTTATTTCCACTCTTATATTCTCTCAAATGTTATCTTTATTGAGGGTGAATTGAAAAAGTTAATAACTTAGAAGGGAGGGGGTGCAACCTCCCACACGCTTCTACCTCTTGGGTGCTTTGATCCATTGCCGAAAATATTTTGGCACCTATCATCCCCCCGATAACGTATACAAATCTACACCCCTGCCTAGCCCTACAATGTACATGCAAGACATTTTTTATGTTACAACAGAGATACATGTATGATGTAGGTATCAATGTTTTACTTTCATTCTCTTCTCTTTTCATTCAACAGACATACATGTACAGTATGGACTATGAAGTTCTACTTAGCCTCTTCAATGAACTGCTGGAGCTGCGACTGTGTATCAAAACCTTGGTATTATAAACCTCATAACCAGTGGCGGAGATATGTTGTTAGCCAGGGGGGAGGGGTCAGTGCCCCCCCCCCCACTTTTTCAAGTACCCCCTAAATGCCCCTTGTATGGCCTTTTCACATAGGTAAAGTGCCATATTACTTTGACAAGTTCCACTATTAATTTGTAAAAGTGCCCCTTCCCCATTTCACCTCTGATAAGTGCCCCTTATCCTTCGACAAGTTCCCATTATTTTTTGCAATAAGTGTTCATTTTCCATTCTCATAAGTGCCCTTTTTAATCTCTAGTAAGTGCCCCTTCTCAACTACGAGAAATGCCCCCTTTCACTTTTGAAAAGTGCCCCCTTCATCTCCGATATTCGCCCCTATTCAAATCTGAGAGATACTCATTTTACTTTGATAAGTGCCCCTCCCTTTCCTGATCAGTGCTCTTTTCATCTCCGATGAGTGTCCCATTTTGTCTCTAATAACTGCCACTTTTATTTGACACGTCCCCTTTTCCTTCCTAATAAATGCTCTTTTTTCTGATTATAAGTGCCCCTTACCCTTCTCATAATTACCCCTTTTCATCTCTGATAAGTGCCTTGTTTACTTTAACATGTGCCTCTTTTTCTTTTTAAAAAGAGCCACTTTCCCATTCTCATAATAGCCCCCTTTCACCTCCAATAAATGCCCCTATTAAAATCTGTTCTGCATCTCCCTTTTTGTCTCGCCTGCGAGCAAAAAGCGAGACATAGGCGCCGCTTTTCCGGTTACGGTGGCGGCGACGGCGTCAACATCAAAAACTTAACCTAAGGTTAAGTTTTTGAATTTTTGATATAATTTTCAAAGTTTAAGTTTTTAGTCAATGAAACTTAGACTATAGGGTTATCAAGTATTCCCAATCATGTGAGTAGAATTTCAGGTCACAAAGTCAAGGTCAAAGGTCATTTCAGGTCAATAGACTTGGACTATGTTGTGGCATCATCATCGAAAACTTAACCTAAGGTTAAGTTTTTGAATTTTTGATATAATTTTGATAGTTTAAGTTCTTAGTCAATGAATCTTGGACTATAGGGTTATCAAGTATCCCCAATCATGTGAGTAGAATGTCAGGTCACTAAGTTAAGGGCAAAGGTCATTTTAGGTCAAGAAACTTAGACTTTGTTGTGGCATCAACATCAAGATTTTGAATTTTTAGCACATTTTCAAAATTGTTTGTTCCATGAAATTCCATGAAACTTGTACCCAAGGGTTATCAAGTATCACAAATCATATGACACAAATTCCAGGTCACAAGGTCAAAGCTCATTTTAAGTCAGTAGACTTGTATTATGTTTTCACAACTTAATTAATATGAGAATTAATAAATCAATTTTTTAAATTAATTTGTTCATATTTCATTCAAGTTATCGATCGTGGTACAATTAATAGTAAATAATTCTTCTGATGATTCTTAGTCAATATCAGAGGTGCCAACCAGTACGATTTAATCGTATTTAGTACGATAATAAGAGTGGAATACGATAATACGATATCACCTTTTAAAATACGATTTTTCACCAAAAAAAAAAAAAAAAAAAAAAACGATTTTTTTTTTTTTTTTTTTTTTTTTTTTTTTTTTTAAATATTTTTTTTATACCCATAAAAACCACGGAATCGCATAGAAACATGTACAAGTAAACCCCCACAATCCCAACAAAAACTTTGATTTACAATTTTCTTTTAAAATTTTAATGAAAGAGCAAACATTTTAATTGACCGTACGTACCAGTATCACATTTTTCTGAAATTTTACTGGCCCGGCCAACATGTACAATTGAATATGTTTAAAAAAAAGTAATTACAGCAAAAATATGGTCTTTACGGTATGCATTTGCGCTGCGTTACGACATCAATAGGTTTTTAATAGGTGAAAGGAAGGCCGGTTGAAAAATACTAATTTTGATGGTAAAATACTAATTTTGGAGGTGCTGAATACTAATTTGTGCTTCCAAAGGTTGGCAGCTCTGCAATATTCACTTCAAAATGATGATTATATTCAGAGGATTTCATTTTTGGGGGCCTGCTAATGGGCAACCCTGCCTATAAATAATGTTCCGACCTCAATTTTTCATCATTTCAAATTGCATAATGCAGGCGAGACCGCCAAGAGCGTTTCCCTTGTTTTAAAACTATTGCACTTTTTCCTTTTTTTTTAAGTGCCCCTTTTCATATCTATTATCTGGTCAGTGCCCCTTTTCAGACCCAATAAGACTAGTACCTCTTTTCACCTTTTGATAAATTCCCTTTTAACAATGATACGTGCCTCTTTTCCTTTCCAATACCAAAGGGACCAATCCCCTTTTCATAAATGCCCCTATCAAAATCTGATGGGTGCCCCTATTCCGTTGAAAAATGCCATTTCCCATTCTCATAAGTGCCTTTTTCATTCCTGGTGAGTGCATCTTTCTGTATGTCTAAGAAGTGCCCCATTTTCACCTCTGATAATTACCTTTTTACATGACACATGCTCCTTTTCCTCTTATCCCTTTAGTGTCCCCTTTTCCTCTCATCATTAAACGCTCCCCTAATTTCAAGCGACTAAGAGTAACTTCCCCCAAAGCTCGCTCGCATTTATAGATGACATAATAACGTTACTTATTAAAGGTCTTTCCAGTCTTCCATTGTGAGAATGTGCTTATAATCCCATCAGGATTGGGTTTTTCACTCTTAATAAGATGCAATTTTTCGTACTGCGACCTCACAAAACTTAAAATTTTCCTCGCTCGCAAATCAATTTTCAGACCATCACACCGAACTGATACTTAAGCAATATCTTGTATGGTGTATAAAGAGAAACAAATGTTGAAATCGTCCCTGATAATGTAATCACAATGTAGGGGTATATACCATTGTCTAAAAAAAATTGATATTTTCGCTTTGAGATTCCCTTTGTAGGTGCCCTTTTTTTTCCAGAAAGTGCCTATTTTGTTGGTGCCCAATTCTCTTCAAGCAGTACGTGTAACTTCACCTTGCAAGCAGTATGTTTAATTTTTTAATC